>CAUYQG010049710.1:0-18781 GCA_963574415.1 Tarsius wallacei | reverse complement strand
GACCTGCTGGGCTCGGGCGATGCTTCCGCCTCAGCCTTCCAAGTAGCTGGAACTACAGGCGCGCGCTACCACGCCCGGCTAATTTTTGATTTATTGTAGAGATGAGGTCTCGCCAAGTTGCCCAGGCGGGTCTCGAACCCGTTGGCTCAGGCAATCCACTCACCTCGGCCTCCCAAAGCATGGGATTACAGGCTGAGCCACCGAGCCCGGCTCTGTCCTAGATTTCTATAAGCAGATGGTCTTAAACATGTCCTGGTTGTATTGCTTAAGGTCACCTAACCAGTTTGTGTTTGAACCCAGGATGGGTTTTCTACCCATTGAAGCAATGATGTGTTTGGAAGCTGGATTCCAAGACCAGCCCACCAGGGCCTGAGCTGGTGATAGTTCTGACCACGGTAGTAGATAGTGTGAGTATCATTATTCTAAGTTCCAACATGCTGGGGCGGGAATGTATCTGAGGTTTTTGCAGAGATGGGGAATGCCCCACTAGGAGGTGAGAGAAAGATGTGTTTGGGCTGGAGGAGGCATGGAAGGATTGAGAGGCTGAGGGGTGGGGCTGAAGGACATTTGACCCAAGCTATTTCTCTTCATCTTTCCTTCCTTCCTTCTTTTCCCTCCCCCCACCTTTCTTTCTGAGTCAGCTTCAGGCCATCCTTCTGCCTTAGTCTCCCAAGTAGCTGGGACTACAGGTGTGCACCACCACAGCAGCGAATTTAAAAGAAAGAAAATTGTAGAGATGAAGTCCTGCCACGTTGCCAAGGTGGGTCTCAAACTCCTGGGCTCAGGCAAGTCTATTGCCTCAACCTCCCAAAGTACTGGAATTATAGGTGTGAGCCACCATACCTGGCCACCTCCATCTTTTCTTTACTTTTGCTGAGTGCTATAGAGGTAAACATGGAATAAGTTGATTCACCTATGCTCTTCTGCACAGATGGCAGTTTAAGTGCTTTTTCTTCTACCAATTTGATTTTCTCCCTATGGCTCTCTAGCACTTATACAAGCAAATGCCTCATACAAGAAGGTATGCATCTCTACAGGTAGATTTAGATGGTGTGGCTGTCAATGGAAAGAGGATGAAGTGAGTGTTCCTCCCTGATCGTGACAATTCTCACCATCAAGATGGCTGCCAGCTGTGTTCATGTGTAGACCAACCCAATCAGCCTGCGACAACCCAGAGTTGGGTCAGCCACTTTGGAGGACAGGCAGAACACGAAAGAGGTTGAGGTGTCATTCAGAAACCATGGAGAGAAGAATTTCTTTTACAATGAGCAGTCTTGTCCCATTTTCCCAGCTGCTCGCTCCCTGGAATGGCATCGCAAGCCGTGGCAACAGCCCACCAGGCTCTGGAGCTGCACCTTGCTCAAGCCTTCGGGAATGGCCTGGCATCCCATTCACCTGCACATCTGGGTGTGCCACTGGATTCAGAAATTTCCAGTGGGCTCTGGCACTTGGCACAGTTTTAGACCTTTTAGCACTGACCCCAGTTTGGGAGGGATCGCAGCATATCTTTTCTCAGTGGGAGCGTCTGGCTCTGTCCACCCCTGTAGCCCAAGGTACAGGAGCTCAGGTAAAGAAAGTGAAGTCGTGATTAAATTCAATGAAGGAGCACAGTATAGCAAATCCAGATGCCGAGTCAGTCAAGGGTTGATGTTCTCTGTCCAAGATCTTACAGAAAAAGAGAGGAGAGCAGCGAATGACTGAATGTGATGAAGGAGTCACATGACCCACTGACTGAGTGCTGTCTCCCCAGCAGCTTTTGGCTTCCTCACAGCATTCACAAGTCACTCAGGTTGCAAAAGCAAGGGAGGCAGATGAAGCCATTTCCACCCTCTCCTCCTGGCTTCCTCCTTCCTTAGTTTATTTGACTCTTGAACAATAGTAGCAGTCTTTGGTTGAGTATTTATTAGGTGCCAGGTACTTTATGTACCTTGATTCCGTTTAACCTTACAACAACCCAATGATCTATTACTCTTAATCAATTTTTAAGCAAAGGAAACCCAGCTCAGAGATATTAATTGCCTTGATCATAAAGACACAACTAGAGGTGGCCAAATGAGATTCAGGCTCAGTTCTACCTGACTTTGAAGTCGATGTGCTTCCCGTGTCATGCCATTTCCCAAACCCTATTAGGTCTGCTTTCCAAGAGTTTTGATAAGAGTTACAGCAGTAGCCCTAGATATTATCTAAGGACCCAAATTACCTAGGATACAATATGACTGTGTTAATACCCAAGAGTAGATTATACATATTAAAAGTTTATTTTTTATTAGTCCAAGAAAAAAACAAGCCAAGGCTGACATGGCAACTTCAGAGTGTCAGGTGTGTACTGCAGCCCCCTTCTCATTCTTGTGGTCCAAGATGACTCTTCCTGATGTCTGCTTCCAATGGGCAAGGCAAAGAAAATTGGGACAAGACAGGGCACACTCCCAGAATGGCACATACAACTTTCACTCGCATTCAATTCATTGACACTTAGTTACATGGTTGCACATAGCAATAAGGATAGTTTGAAAGTTAGGCTTTAACTGAACATTCATGTCGATGTCTAAAGTCTAGTACCAAAGAAGTATAGAAGGCAAGAAAAAAAATATTAGGGCACAACTCCCAGTCTCTGCCAAGCGTCCTAATGGTCAATCTGAAGTTCAGAAAGAAAAAAGGTGTCATACCTCTAATGCAAAGGCAGCTGGGACATCCTGGAGAACTGATCGCAGGAGTCTGAGCCACAACCAAGACAGAGAGACAGAAAGTGAGAGAGCGAGAGAGCGCTATTGACCATTGGGCAGAACTGATCATATGACCCCAACCTGACTGCCAAGGAGACTGGAAATATAGGGAAACACATAGATTTGGACATGGATTTTGGGTGGACACCAACTGTCTCTGCCATGAAGATTTCATGTTAAAACAAGAATTTCCAACTAATCTTGGAAAATCAAATGTAGCAAACTCAGCCCAGTTTTCTTCCGGGCAAGATCCACTAGAACTTCTCACCTGCCCCTATCATTATAGAAATCAGTTTCCTGTGTGCCTCATTCACCATTTAACACGCCACTTTGGGGGCCTGATGTTATCAGGATGTGGTTTAAAATGAATTCAGGAGTCTTTCTAAATTGTTTTTGACAAGGCAGAACGATCCATTTTATAAACCAGGATTCGTATCACTTTTCCCTAAATGCATGGCATTACATCTTCCTGAGTGACTCTTTATACTCCTCCACATTTTGCCTCATGAGAATGACCTTAATGTATCCCTGTAAGGTTGGCATTTTATCCCTCAAAGGTTGTGGGCACTATCTAGTATGGGCTATGTAAATAAGTAGGAGAAGCATTTTCATTTTGTACATTTAAATCAAAGTTTCACGGAAGGCGAATGAAATTGATCATCTAAAAGTTTCAGTTGAAGTCTTGGTCCTATGACTTGGTAGCTGTCTGACCACAAGTGTGTCTCTCAACTTCCTGGTGTACTCATAAAATACTCAGTACAAAGGTGGCCATGAAGTGAGCTAACGTGCGAGGCATTGTAAAATGGATACCAATTCGGTCTCCAGTCTTGCCATCATTCAAGTTTTGCTGCTTTCCTTTTCTTCCAAAATTGTAATGATTCAGTATTCTCTATGTTTTATTTTACTATATGTTGTTTTTCTTAAGGAAAAAAATCAATAACCTAAACACAGTTCTAGATCTCTAGAAGATGTCTAGAATAATCTTTCTCTTATATAGTCAAAGAAACTGAAGAACAAGTAGACTTATCAGAGTCCAAGTGCCAAGGCGGAATAAAAGTTAAAAAGTTATGGCAAAATTAAATGGAAAAGGAAATACAGTTAATCCTCATTCTTTGCAGATTCCACTTTTGTGAATTTACCTACTTGCTAAAATGTATTTTCACCTCCAAAATCAATACTCTTGGTGCTTTTATAGCCATCTGAGGACAAGAAGAGTGACAAAAAAATGTGAGTTACCCAAAGCTCATGTTCCTAGCTGCAGTCAAACAAAATGACGCTCTGCCTTCTTGTTTCAGCAATCATGCTGTAGACAGGTGCCCTTTCTGCAGTTTTTTACATTTTTTTTGTGCTCGTGTGTGCTTTCACTGTTGAAAATGGCCCCTAAACATTGTGCTGCAGTGTTACCCAGTGTTCCAAAGCACACGCAGAATATGATATGCCTTATAAAGAACGTATGTATGTTATAAGAGCTTCATTCAGGCATGAGTAATTACTGTTGGACATGAAATAAATGCTCATGAATCACATCTATATAGTTGTCTTTAAGTAGAAACACATAAAACAAGGTTATGTATTTATCGGTTGGTGAAAATGTTGTCACCGTAGGCTTGAAAGAACCTAACTCTATTCCTCCTGGGAGCAAAAGTTCAGTATTTGCTAATTTTGTGTTTGAGGCAACTTTACAAAACATAATTACCATGAATAATGAAAATCAACTGTACGTTGCTAAGTGCAGAACCATAAGTAAATTCGAAAGTTTTCACAACATTGCTTTCGTTTCAAACTCCCCTTCAAGCATAAATGTAACTAGAGGAAAGTTCTGTGTTTTCATGGGCATCTTTGGCATGCCATTGAAATTCTCAGCTATCTTTGGAAATACATGGCTTACCTATAGGTCCCTTTTGGTTCGTATGAGGTGTGTGGCATGATCTAAAATTCAGGATATATCGGTTTTAAACTCAGAATAGAATGTAGTTCATTTATTTTGACCTCATAATCAAAGTAAGTAGAAATTGAGTAATTGGTGGGTTTGGTGAATGGAATAACAAATTATGGAACATTCAGACTCCTTATCTCCTTTTGAAATGGTGATGTTTTAAAACCTGCTGAAATCAGTCCTTCTGCCTTTCTTCTCTTCTCTTTTCTACTTGATTTCCACTACCTTTCTCTCTCCGACTCCCTTTTTCTCTTTGTCTTTCTCCCCTAATGCTTCTTTCAGGTGTCATTTTCCTTCTTCTTCATCCACAGCACAAAGCAAAACAGAGGCTTGCCAGTTACTCATTTAATTTTATGAATACAGCAAGTCAACACCAAACTCACTTTGAGAACCCCCAAAATGCAAAGATCAAAAGACAATCTGGAGAAAGCTGTGTTTTGAGATAACTTTTTAAGCTCCAATTTGTTTTTTTCATAGCTCAGGGCAAAGGAATGAGAAATAATGGGAGTATATCTTTTTTAAAATCCCCAAGATCAGCCCTGTATTTAGAGGTAATTTAGATCCCAGAAGTGCCTTTTGAAAACATAATTAGATGTTGACTGCATTGAACAAAGTCTGGTAATGAAATGAAAAGACAATTTCACTTGGATATTTAGTTAGGAATTAAGTAAACTTGGGGTCTGGTTTGCCCTTGATGGAATATCTGCATGGTTGGCATTTTGAGTCATATTTCACACTATAATAACTAGCTTGGCTTTGTTAAAGATGTAGGCACGTTGGTGGTAATGTGCTTGATCTCGTTTAGACCTGTTAGGGCACTCTCTCTTTTCCCTCTTAGATGTAGGAGCTTCAGTTCTGATCCATCATCCCAGGGTAAGAGCTGGAGAGCTTTTAGTGGGAGAGCATTTAGTGCATCTGAAAGAAGCCTCCTTGCTTCTTCTCAGTTGTCTGGAGTCACTTTAACGATGCAAGTGATCACATAATGCACTTTCCCCTGACGTTTCATTACTTTAGGCACTAACCCATTGTCAGATCCACCATCAATACCTTATTAAATTCATCATTATGTCCTTGACATTACTTTAATAGCACTGGCAACTAACTGCATGATAGAAATAAATAAATCACAAGCAAGTGGCACGAAGCAGGAATTTTATTTTATGTGGCTTTCTGACTCAATCCACTACTCAATTTCTCTTTTGATATAAAAATACTTAAGCCACCAGTCACTCTTTTTCAGTTGGGAGCACTAAGATGGAAGCTTTTTGTAGTTGCTTTCTGAATTCTTGGCTTTAATGATGCAAATTTATCCATGGAATCCAATCCTGGAACATCAAGGACACAATGCTTTTGACTGACCATGGTACAGTGACAGCTGGCCAGGGCATTCTCCAAATGCAAACACCAGTTCCAAGTACCTGCTAGAAGCTTGTTCTCAAGATGTTTCCACAGAGGTAAAGTATGGATCTAAATGCTTTCTTCAATCCTCGCTAGATGGGAGCAGCATTACTATTTTGAGTTTACCCAGCAGTCTGGATTTCTATTTTTATAATCTCGAATAAATCCAACATCTCATTCTGAGAAGTTCTCTGCCCTTTTCTTCCTCTTCCTTTTTTTCTTCTCTAGCAACATATGAGCCTTTACATTTTTTCACCATTTACTGGTGCAAACTGCAGATTTTTTTTTTTTTTTAGAACTCTGCTGTGGCTATCTTCCTTAGGCTATAAACACTCCAGTATGGCTATTTTAGAGATATATTATTTATGAATTTGGGGAAAATCAGGGTAAGATCAGGATCTTATTCGATAATATTTTGGCTAAGGGGCCACAATTACCAAAATCATGCTTCTAGAGCACCCACCCTTCCATGAAATACATCTGAGAAGCAGACAGAACCACCGCATGACAATCTGCAGATAAAGACAAAGTAACACTATTTTTAGCTGGCCTCATCCTGATGAAAATCTTGAGGGAGGCAGAGTAGGTCCCAGGAAAGCAACTTTTCCTTCTATAAGTTAGATCCATGGTTCTCAAATTCAATAATGTAGCAGAATCACCTGGAAGCCTGGCCAAAATACGGATTGCTGGACCTTTCTTCTGAGTTTCTGATGTATTAGGTCAGTACAGGTGGGCAATGAAATGTACAGGAGTCATCACAGGAACCACCGCATGACAATCTGCATTTCTTACATGTTTCTAAGTGATATTTCTGTTACGCCTCTGGAGACCCCACTTGGAGATTCACTGAGTTAATTACCTGAAGCTAAAGCAAAAGAGGAGGTCTAACTTGCCTGTGTTCCCTCAAAGCCTGTGCCCAAGTTTTGGATTTTTACCTTTCCCCTTTTGGAACCAAGAAGGCCATCACAGTGCTCAGCTTTGAGAGAGTCCCAGCTCAGCACCCTGGCTATCTCCTAGCATTTCAGTAGTTCCAGGCCTGCATCATGGTTGAGAAATGCTCACTACGGGGACCCAATGATAGAAGAGGAGAAGGAAGACAGTGCCGGTTCCTCATCCACTGCCTTTGATCATCTCTTAGAAGCTATGTTCTGCAGAATATGGCCTGCAATTCAAGTGATGGGGCCTGGCCAATCTTCTTAGTCCCCTTCCTGCATAACAAGCCTCCAAGGAGGGACAGCAGCAAAGGGCTCCAAACAAACTCCTTTCAGAAAAGAAAATTGTACTCCCATTTCTTTCTCCACTAGCAAACTTCTTTTGACAAACCACAGCCTGTGATAACTCCTGTACATTTCATTGCCCACCTGTACTGATGAATCCTCTCTGCACCTGCACTTTGATATAAATAGCAGAGGTATGCTGCAAAGTTGTACAATTATCTTTGAAAACAGACTCAAATTCCACATGCATTTGCAAAAAATATCATTTAAAAAAATCCTATAATGAGTGATTTGGTCAAATATACCCTGTTATCGTTTGACCGTGTCTCCCAAAGTTCATGTGCTGGAAACTTATCCCCAATGTAACAGTGTTGAGGGGAGACTTTAAGAGGTGATTAGGTCATGAAGGTTCTCCCTTCATGATGGATTAATGTCATTATTATAGGAGCGAGTTAGTTATCAAGGGAGTGGCTCCTGATAAAACAGATGAGTTCAGCCCCCTTCCCTCTCTGCTTGGCAAATACTCTCTTGTCCTTCTGCCTTTTGCCATGGGATGATGCAGCATAAAATCCTCACCAGATGCTGGCCCCTTGATCTTGAACTTCCCAGTCCCTAGAACAGTAAGCCCAATACATTTCTTTATAAATTACCAAGTCTCTGGTATTCAGTTACAGCAGCAGAAAATGGATTAAGACACTCCTATATCCTTTCCTTTCAAACAATCCATTTTATATATTCATATACTGTCACGTATAAGTCTACTGTAAGTGAGGTATATAAATTTGCACCTATCTGCCTATCGATATTTATTGTTGTCAACATTATATTGTGGAAAATTTCAAATAGGCTTTCATTGTTCAATTTTTTGAAAACTACTTTTGATTAAAAAAAATGTTTTACCTGCAAACTGCCGGAGACTAAGGTGGGGGAGCTGGACTCCTTGCCCTAGCAACCTTTTACTCCCCCTGAGAACTCTTCTGTGCAGCCTCTGCATACAGCAGTGTTCCCCCAATGGCTGGGGACTACTTCCCAATCTCCTCTGGAGTAGCCATGTATACAGGATGGAATCATGAACAATTTTTCTCCCCTTCCACCCACACCCTCCTTGAAGGCTCAAAACAGACAAGGAACTTGGTTAGTCCCCATAGCTTTTCCCATCACCTAAGTTGGCTAGTTACTTCCTTGGGGCTACACAAGATACCACTGCAGTTATTTCTCTCCCACAAGTGCCATTTCCTGGTCAGAAGTCAATTGGCACAGTTCATTAAATCCAACCCAATACTTCGGCTTTGGGGATAGTCTGGTCCCAGACACCACCTAACACCACTACCCAAACCACCCCACTCACTGAAGACAACTTGAACCTGTGCAGGTACCTAGCACAGCTCCACCAAAACTGGCATTTGAGAAACTCTCCACATCAAGGCTATATATAACCAAGGGAACCCAAAAGTGTCTACGTCAGGCCCTTGCCAATCTCAAATAAGAAGAAATAGTCTACCCAAATGAGAAGGAACCAGAAAAATAATTCTGACAATATGAAAAAATAGAGTTCTTTAACGTCCCCAAAGACCACACCACTAATTCTTGAGCAGTAGACTCTAGACAAAATAAAATTTTTGAAATCCCAGAGATGAAATTCAAAAGTTGATTAAAATATTGCTCATTGAGATCCACAAGAAAGTTGAAAACAACATAAAGAAAAAAAAAAAACTATTTAGGACATGATTGAAAAATTCTCTAAAAGGATAGACAATTAAAAAAACCAAAACAAGAAACAAAAAACGGAACTTCTGGAGATGAAAGACTAGTTTAAGGAAATAAAAAATGTAGTGAAAAGCTTAACAGTAGACTAGAATAAATAAAAGAAAGTATCTTAGAACTTGAGAACAAGGCTTTTACATTAACCCAATTAGATAACAATAGAGAAAAAAGAATCAAGAGAACAAAACAAAGTCTCCAAGAAATGTGAGATAATGTAAAATATCCAAACCCAAGAATCATAGGTGTTCCTGAGGAATAAAAAAAGCAGCAGGTTTGGAAAAATCTATTTGAGAAAATAATTGAGAAGAAGTTCCTTGGCCTTGCCAGAGATTGAAATATCCAGGTACAAGAAGCTGAAAGAATCCCTGAAAGATTCATTGCCAAAAGGTCATTCCTAAGGTATGTAGTCATCAAGTTATGCAAAGTTAATGTGAAGAAAAGAATTCTAAGAGCAGTGAGACAAAAACATCAAATAACTTACAAAGATAAATCTATTAGACTAATAGCAGACTTTTCAGCAGAAACCCTATAAGCCAGAAGGGACTAAGGTCCTATCTTCAATTTCCTCTAACAGAATAACAGTCAGTCAAGGATTTTGTACCCTTCAAAGCTAAGTTTCATAAATGAAGGAGAAATAAGGTCTTTCTCAGACAAGCAAACACTGAGAGAATTTGTCACCACTACACTTGCTCTTTGAGAAATACTCATAGGCATTCTAAATCTGCAAAGGCATAGAGAATGGTATAATGGACAGAAGGGGGAGGGTAAGGAGGGGGAGGGGGATTAAAAATCACCAATGTGATAAAGTGTGCACAGGAGAGGTTGGTGGGGACCCTTAAAGCCCAGATTTCTTCACCATTATACAATGCATTTACGTAACTAAAGACAATTTGTACCCCCTAACACTATTAAAATAAATACATGAATAAGAAAGAAAAAGAATAAAAATCAACGTTTTACCCAGTTTTTCTGTCGTTCCATCTCTGTCTGGTACTGAGGAGAAAAAAACTGTAGAAACCTCTCAATAGAATTTACTCTCAAGATAGTATTCTTCCTGTCCTACAGTATTTCCTTTATGAGACTTCAGTGCTGAGAAAACTATGCTTGACTTGAGTAACTGGTATCTTTTGGTTGTTCAGATGATGTGAGTCTTGCTCTGATCATGTATCCTTCTTTGCTTTAGCTTGAGGACACCTGGACTAAATTCATAATCAACTTCTAACTATTGTGCTGAACATTTGGGCACTCATTTCAAAGCGTTAAAGTTGCCTGCTTCCCCTTCCCCCTCTATTTTTGAGTTAAGGTCTCACTCAGTTGTCCAGGCTGGAGAGGCATGATCATAGCTCACCACAGCTTTGACCTTCTGGACTCAGGTGATCCTTCTGCCTCAGCCTCCCAAGTAGCTGGGACTAAGGGCATGCAGCATTGTACCTAGCTATTTCTGTTGTTGTTGTTATTTGAAACAAGATCTTGCTATGTTGCCTAGGCTGGTATCAAACTCCTGGACTCAAGCAATCCTCCTGCCTCAGCCTCCCAAAGTGCTGGGATTACAGATGTGAGCCACTGCACCCAGCATCTTTTTCAATTCTATTTTATTTTAAACATTTCTGTAAACTCTAATATTTTCTTTGAAGAAGGAAATAGGGTAAAAATAAACATGGTAGTTTTTTTAAATAGAAAGCCACTATCTTCCTGTCCTTAATATAGACCATAGCATGGGATCTGTGTGCTACACAGAAAAAGTATTTAATCCCACCAAAAGAAAGTTATGCCCAGAAACAAACTGACAAGCCAATCCCATGAACATGAGTGGCCATAATGAGAATGAATTTTTATGGTCAAGTTTTTTTTTTTTTTATTCAATATTTTTTATTATGATATTGTGGGGGGTACAGTTAAGGGTTAGGTATACAAATATGCCTCGTTCAGGCACCCTTCTGGTCAAGTTTTTATCAATGCCTTTGGCATTGGATGTGGTTGAAAGAATCCATTGCCCTCATTTGGAGCGTATTTGATTGGCTTAGCTCTCATGAATGAAGCAGCCTTTCAAGTATGGTCTGTTTCCAACCTTCAATAGGCTATGATTCTGTTGAATTCTGCTAAGTTTTGGTGGCAGAAATGTTATTAAAGTAAGACATCTGGATGCGATTATTTGTAATATGTGAAGAGCTTCCCCAAATCCGTACACAAAAGACAACTCACTAGGCAAAAAGGCATTAGGTTGCACAAGAAATTCACAAAACTAAAAATGAAGACAAATGCATGAGAAAATTCGGGTCAACCTTATTCATAATGGAGGAGAAGCAAATTGTGTAACCGATAAAATAATGCCTTGGACCTGCCAGATTAGCAATGTTTTAGAAAAGGTGGTAGAGGGGAGCCAGAGGTTACCTCCAAGCCCGCTTTAGCCCTTGTGGGGGCTCTTTGACTGGATCTAGAAACTAAATTGACACCAGGCAGATTGACAAGAGAAAAGCATATACATTTTATGAGTTTTTAATGTCCCTGGATATCTTCACGAAAGTGTGAAATCTGAAGAAATGGCCAAAGCAAGATGTCTTTATACTTTGTAGGCAAAGGATGATACATTTGAGAAGAAATGATAGGACAAAGGGATCGGCCTAAGACAGTAAATTTCTAGGAGAGTCACTCAGATATATCTTAGGAGGGTTGTCAAACTAGTAGAAGATAAGGGTAATTCTGGTAGATAGATTTATTCAGGCCACTGCAGCTCCCAATTCCCAGTCTCTGGTGATAAGGACCGTTTTCTTATCTTTGTACAGGGAAGGTTCCTCTCCCAGAGGGGTCTTTATGGCTTGCTGCATGCAGGGAGGGACAGGTCGCCTAGCCCTTTCTGAAATGACAATTTCTCTAATGTTTTCAACTCCAAATACTCAATCCACCAATCTGGCACATTTTGAAATGGCAAGTCCTTCACTCCTTCGGTAGGAAAGAATGTGGGAAATGAATACTCTCAGTCACTCAACTGAGAAAGAATGTGGGCATTGGGAATACTCTTGTGAGTACTCAATTGATGGGATTATAAATTGTCATACACTGGAGAGCAAGTTGAGAGGTAGTACTAATATCAAAAAATGAATATTAACTAGAGATTACCAGAAGTTTTTCTTTTAGGGATTTATACATTTACACAATATTTGCCTATGTGCATAGAGACACATATATATAGATGTCATTGCCTTCTTAATAATAATATTGAAGAAAGGAAGTAATTAAACTAACCGTCAGCATGAAAATGATTAAATAAACTGTGAAGTATCCGTATGATGAAATACTATGCAGCAGTTCAATGAGTATGATGACTCTCTCTGTGCCAGTGTGGAAAAACTCTTCCAAACATATGGCTAAAAGAATGAAAGCAGGATGCAGAACAATATGAAAAGAGTATGAGTCCACATATGTAGTGAATAAACGATCCCAGGCAATATGTTTGTGTACGTATATATAAGAACGCAAATACATAGAGACTCTATAGTTCTGCCTGGGTAGGGCCGTGGGATAGACAGAATGAGAGTGAAGAAGAATTTTCCTTTCTTATTCTGTATGGTGCAGATTGTTTGAATTTTTTAATATTTGTCTTATATTGCACAGTTTAAAAAGATTTGTAAAGCTTTAAAATGATGAGAAAAGCAAAGATAAAATAACTAAATAGCTACTTGCCAAAATATAATATAATGAGGTTATTAATAATTTTTATTTTCCTTGAGTTGCTATTTTCAAATTTTTTTTAATACAACAACTATATATTATTCTATAATTGAAGAAAACTTTTTTAAAAGTTAATATCCTTTTTCTCTTTCTTCACTCATAAGAAGGGAAGTTGGGCAGTTTCTTTTGCTCATGCCAGCTCTGGCACGTCTCCCCTTCTTTTCTCTCTTCTTTCTCTCATAAACTTTGTTTTAAAACTTAAAAAAAAAAAAGAAGGGACGATGACACAATGTATTTTAATCACTATGACTTCCTTTCTTCTTTCAACCACTAACACCATGAGAGAGTGTTTCCTCTTCTGTTTCATTACTTCCTTTGCTACTTCTGACGAAAGGTCCTTGGGCTCTCTTTGACCAGCTCCACACCTGAATAAGTTTCAGCCTCGAGAACCTCTATTCTTAGAAATGTTCAGTCAACTCCCCTTTCCTTCAGGAGGTTGTTGGGGGAAGATGCTGACGTTTTGCAATTTGTCTTTTCTGTTGGTAACATCATGGTGCAACCCAGAGTCTCCATCTCCTGTGGCTTTACCTGGATACCTGGAAATTTCTCTTTTAAAGGAAACATGTTTTCTTCCAGCCGTGCCCTCATGGGCAATCCCCATTGCCATTTGATCCAGAGCTTTGATCAGCTGAATTCCTCACAGTCTCCCTTGGATCCTTGGATAGGTCAGTCATACTTGCTCTGTAACACTCTATATGGAGTACCTGTGAATGATTTCCGGTGGCCTGCTTACCTTTCATTCCAAGCAAGTCAAGGCGTCCATGTGCGGCACATGGTTTTGAGAGTAAGAAGTATTTTGTAGAAATAGACACATGAACAGTTTTCCTTCTCTCCTGCTTTTTAGCATTTTTCCCTAATGAGATCTTTTAAGCATGGAAAATATCTTCTAGGGCCAGGCTTCTCAAACTGCAAAGTACATGCATGTCACCTGAGCATCTTGTTAAAATGCAGATTCAAATTCAGAAGGTCCCGGGGTGGGACCCAAGAATTTGCATTTCTAACAAGCTCCCAGGCAATGCTGATTCTGCTGATCCATCCACAGGCCATGCTTTGAGTGGCAAGGTTATAAGAAACATGGAATTAGTCCCATCAAAACTGGGAAGGGGTGAGATGGGACTGGTTTGATTGGAAAAAGGAAAACTGTCATGCATTTGTAATGAGAATTAAAGATGTGTTTTTATGTATGGCTCTAGGTTTCATTCACATTTATGTTCTTAAAAATAAGCCTAGGGACCCCACATTTTTATAGAAAAACCTGGCTGTGAAATTGTGAATCTCAGAATCAAAGAGCTTGAAGAGCAGCCCAGAGGTGTGTATCGAGGCACTTCTAAAAGTCCTGTGTTGATGGGACACTTTTCTGTGGCCTGATGGAGAGTAGTGTGCTTGCAATGTACTGAGCTGCGAACTGTAGGGGAAGTTAAGAGAAAGAAAGACATGGTGCTTGCAAAATGGCTTCTAGGTTAGTAGACCAGCTCTGAAGTGCAGAGGGCGGTGAGTTGCTTGCTGGAAGCTGGGAGAGCCAGTTGTGTGGCTCCTAACAGTGGCCCAGGGGCAAAGGTGAGCTGCTTCCATCTTAAGCAACAGCTGTCCTTGTCATTTGGAAAGCTAAGACAACCCTGACAAAATCCTAAGTATATCCAAAGACAACAACTTTTCCAAAGGCAATGAGGGATTTCACCTTCCTGCACTTGTCATGTTCCCAGCACGCGTTTCAGTCTGTCCCTAGCCTATAGCTTATCAGTCAGTCTTATTGCCCCAGCTGTCTAATGGGGACTGTCTGAAGTGTCATTAGAAAGATCCAGGTGTGAGTCCCATCTCTGTAAGAACTTAGTTACGTGCCATACTTTTTTCTTTCTCCTCCAATAAGTCATAAGATGTAGTTATTGGAATAGATAAATCATTCACATGTTTTGAGCATCAAAGGTATAAAAAAGCTACAATAAATACACAAAGGCTTTCATCTGCTCAGTTCCCATTCGCCACTGCCTCCTAGCCAGGTGATAATTATTAGTTTCTTGCTTATCTTTCCCAAGATAACTGTTTATACAACTTAATACAGATATATAGATATTTGTTTTTTAATGTCACCTTTTAAAGTAAATGGGAAAATGTTACGTGTATTTTATTAGCTTGCTTTGTCCGCCTGAAGTGTATCTTGGAGGATTTTTGTTATCAATACATAATAGCTTTCTTAGTCTTTCTTAAAAGATGCGTTGTGGTTCAATACACAGATGAACCATAATTTATGTATCTTGTTGACCACGGAGGAAAACTCAGATTGTTTTCAATCTTTCGCTAGTTTATATCATACTGTAATGAATAACCTGATAGATATGGCATTTAGCATGTGTGCAAAAATAGCTTTAGCTTTAAGATAAGCTCCTGAAAGTATCCACGGCTACTTTGTCAAATCACCTTTGTTAGGGCTTAGACCCATTACTTGCTGACCAGTAAAGTATAAGAGTCTCTGTTTCCGTGTAACCTAACAATGCATGCTGTATAATATTTTCAATCATTGCCAGTTGAATAACTGAAACAAAAATCTCAATGTAGTTTTAAAACCTTTTTATTTGAGACTAACACACATATAGAAAAGTACACAAGTCACAAGTGTGTAGAAAATGAATTTTCAAAGTGAACACACATGTAACTAGCACATGTATATTAAAAAAAAAAGTGCCCTTGTATGCCCCTTTAAGTCACATATACCCCTCTCGTGCCCAGGTAATTCCTCTTATGTGTGATAATACCATATATTAATTAGCCTGTTTTTGAATTTCACATAAATGGAATTCCGTTGTATAAATTCTTTGGGGTCTGGCTTCTTATGCTCAACAATAGCTTTATGAGATTCATCTACTACATTGTTAGAAATAGTCCTTATCTTTTTGAGCTCTCAAAGACAAAGCACCTATCATTCAGCTTTCCATTTAGTAAGCCTAGAATCTATTGCTGGAGAAACCCCGTTTGTGCTTCAATGATAGGTTCTGGAAGATCTTTGAAATGCCTGTTTCACTTGGTCTAAGTTTTCAACAACTGCTTCCTCTTTACCTGGCAATGCTGTTTTGCAAGTTGAGAACCTACCTGTCCTGTCTGCAGCACTTTCCTGGAATCTGACATAGGAGACCCGGGAGCAGGAAAAGGGCTAATTGGCTTTCAGAATTTACTTAAATTTGGAGGCACATCCAGAAATAGAATTTGGTGGCTGGTGTACTTTAAGCTTTGCAAACCTGCAAACTGCTCATGGACTGGGTAACCACTGCTTTTAAGACCTCTCACCCCACGACTACTCATAAATAAGCAGTTGAGGCTGTCCTTTCCTTCATGCACCAAAAGACTGCAATAGAAGCATTTGCAAGTGATTGTTCTCACAAAAGGAACTTGGAAAACTTTCTCCATTCAAGAGAACCTTAGAATCTTCCATTCAAAAGTCACCATATCTTCTCACCTTCAATGACTGCTCTTTATCTTAATGTCTCATTTCATTCCTTGTGACTTGCCCCTTCCTAACACTTTTGCAGATTTCTGGGGAACTTCATTTATTCTAATAAATCCACAGGGTATTCTATTTCCAGACATTGCTTAGTTTCCACCTTGTTGACTGACTTCATATTGGAGACGACCACCACTTCCATCTCAACATGGAGTATAATGAGTGAGATTAAAAGTCATTTTGTATCTTTAGGTGTTATTTGTACAATATTTTTCATAAATTTTCTGTTGTATCCTATGCCCATTTTCCTATTGGCTTGCTGTCTTTTTTTAAAAAAAAATACTTGAAGTTTTAGCACCTATCTCTATTTATTTACATTTTTACGCACTCTTTCTAGAATCTCTTTTTATATTGAGATGAGTTCTTTGACCGTGACATATCTTGTGCATATTTTTCTCAATTTTCATTTGTGTGTTAACTTTACTTTTAGTGTTGTTTCCTATAATACGGTTTTGGAATTTTGTGTCATCAATTTATCAATCTTTTCCTTAAGAGTTTCTGGATTAAAGTTGTAATTAGAAGGGCCATTCCCAATGCAAGTTTATAAAATACAGTGCTGTGTATTCATGTGGTTCTTATGGGTTAATTTGTTACATTTCACTTTAAATGCATTTGGATTTTATTCTGGATAAACATATAAGATATGGAACCAAATTAAATTTTCCCCGCATAAATTGTCCCCATTTATTAATTTACTAAATAGAAAATTTTTTTCTACACTGATCTGTGTGAAATCTTTATCTATATTAAAGTTTCCTATATTAGAGTGTATTTCTAGATTTTAACAATTCCGTTTCATTGCTCTGTTTTTGCATCAGTAATACCTTCTGTTAATTACTAAAATTTCAATATAGGTTTTCATATTTTAAGTATGCTCTTGTTTCTTTTTATTTTTATAATTTCCCAGACGATTCTTAGTCATTTTTTGTGTATGAACTTCAGAATTGTCCAACAAACAGAAAGTGCAACCATTGGAGGATTGTTTTATTCCTGACTTCAGTAGGAATACTTCTAATGTTGTCCAGTTTCAGTGATGTTAGAGAGGTGAATGAGCAACTTTAGTATCATTTTAAAGAAGTATTAGTTAATTATCTCTTTTATGAATGGATGTTGAATTTTATTCACTGGTTTTTAGTTATTATAGAAAACTATTTGTATGTATTTCCCTTAGACCAAAAAATGTTCTGAATTTAATTAGTTGACTTTAATTAATTAATTGACTTTTGTATTAATATTAAACAATCCTTAAAATCTTGAAACTAATCCCACATGAACATACTATATGTTCTTTTATGGTGCTACTCACTTCTGTCTGCTGGTATTTTCTTTTGGTTTTTTTAATTGAAATTCATTGATTTTACACAATCTTGTTAATTTTGATATCCATGTTATATTTACTTCATAACATGAATTTTAAACTTTCACTTCTTTGCCTATCCTCTGGAATATTTCAAATAAATTATCTGCTATTTACAGATTTGGCTGATTTTTTTATGATACCATCTGGATATAGCACTTTTTCCCCCCAAGTTTATGATATTCTATGGACATCAGTTTGTTGGAATTTTCTGTCTCTTCTGAGATCAGTTTTGCTAAAAGTATTTCACTCAAGCTAGTCTATTTACCTAGGTTTTAGCATATTGCCTAGAACTGTACACAAATTTATCTTTGAAACTGGACTGGATAAAAAAAAATGTGGTACATATCCACAAAGGAATATTATGCAGCCATAAAGAAGGACAAACATATGGACTTAGCAGCAATTTGGATGGATTTAGAGTTGATCATACTCAATGATCTATCACAGAAACAAAGAACAGTACCATATGTTCTCACTCATAAGTGGACCTCGAACAATTATAATACTATAAGAAAGGGATTGGCAGTAGTGGGAAACTGTCAGGGGAGAGGGGTGGGATTGGCAATTGAGGGAAAATGTTAGGGGAGGGGCACACCTCATCAACAAGGATGCCTGCATAATCAATGTTTGCATACCCAATCCTGAATTGTACCCCACATCTTTGTAATAAAAAAAGAGAGAAAAAAATTTATCTTAGGATTCTTTAATATCCTAGTTTTAATGGCTAATTTTCCTTTTTCTTATTTTGTGTAATTGTACTTTTTTTCTTGTTTGGATTATCTGTGACATCATTTTATTGGTTTTTATATGGTTTTAGCTTTTGAAACTTTTTATTTTTCTATTTTCAAATTTTACTGTTTCTTTTGTCTTTATTAATTATTCCTTCTTTTTTTGGTTTGCATTTTCTGTTTCTTTTCAAAAAATTTTTTTTTTTTTTTTTTTGAGTGGAAGTCTCACTCTTGTCGCCCAGACTGGAGTGCAGTGGCCGCTCCTGGCCACCGCAGCCTCGACCTGCTGGGCTCTGGCGATCCTTCCGCCTCAGCCTTCCAAGTAGCTGGAACTACAGGCGTGCGCTACCACACCCGGCTAGTTTTTTGATTTATTGTAGAGATGAGGTCTTGCCACGTTGCCCAGGCGGGTCTCGAACCCGTGGGCTCAGGC
>CAUYQG010049709.1:0-17754 GCA_963574415.1 Tarsius wallacei | reverse complement strand
TACTTTCAATAGAATTGGTATCAGCTCTTCCTTGCACATCATGTAGAATTCAGCTGATAAACCATCTGGCCCAAGGTTTTTCTTGGCAGAGAGGTTTCTTATAACTGAGTCAATTTTTTGGATTGCTGGTCTGCTTAGTGTTTCCATTTCTTCCTGTTTTAATCTTGTGGGGCTATGGGATATCAGGAATGCCTCCATTGCTTCTAGATTTTCTAGTTTACTCACATACAGGTGTTCATAGTAATCTCCACTAATCTTTTGTATTTTTTCAGGTTGGTTAACATTGTTATTTTCATTTTTGTGTGAATTCTCTCTCTCTCTCTCTTTTAAATCTGATCATGGGTCTGTCAATCATATTTATCCTTTCAAAGAACCAGCTTTTTGTCTGAATGATCCTTTGTATGATTTTTGGTCTTGATTTCATTTTTTCTTTGGTCTCAATTTTATTTTCATTGTTCTACTAATCCTAGAATTAGATTGTTCATGTATTTTCAGCTCTCTTCAGTCTGAGGTTAGACAGTTTACTTGAGATCTATTTTCTTCATATGCATGTGCAATACTATAAACTTCCGTCTCATCACTGTTTTCATGGCAATCCAGAGGCTGTGGTATGTTGTGTCTTGGTTTTCGTTTTTTTCTAGGATTCTTTTTATTTTGTCTAGATGTCTGTGTTAACCCAAAAGTCATTCAGAAGCATGTCATTTAATTTCCACTTTTTTGTGTGTTTGGGGGGTGTTCCTGTTGGAGATGATACTTGTTTTTATTCCACTGTGGTCTGAATAGATGCTTGGTATGATTCTGACCTTTTGAAATTTGTTTATGTTGATTTATGTCCAAGAATGTGGTTAGTCTTACAGTATGTTCCATGTTCTGGTAAGGATGTATATTCTTTGGTTGTTGGGTGAAGTGTTCTGTGGGTGACTATTAGATTCAATTGACTGAGTGTTGAGTTTAGGTTCCAGATTTTTTTTTTTAATTGTAATGATGTGGACTACACCTCAAGATTAGGTACATAAGTGGTAATTGTACAGGTGAAATTTGGGCCTTCCACTGGTCCTCACTTCACCTGGTTTAGAATCAGGTACTCCTATTAACATGTGCACCCCCTCCCCTGGCAGTGTGCCACTACTGCGAATCCCTTTCTTGTAGTATTACGATAAATGTTCAAGGTCTGCTTATGAGTGAGAACATGTGGTACTTGGTTTGTTTCTGTGTTAGATCACTGAGTATGATATACTCTAAATCCATCCAAGCGACTACAATGTCCATAATTTTGTCCTTCTTTATGGCCGCATAATATTCTACCGTGTATATGTCCCACATTTAAAAAATCCAGTCCACTTTTGATGGGCGACACGGTTTGTTCCACATTTTTGCTATTGTGAATAATGCTGCAATAAACATGCATACACAAGTATCTTCTTTGTAGAATGATTTGAGTTACTCCAGGTATATTCTCAGAAGGGGGATTGCTAGGTTGTATGGAAGATCGATTTTTAGATCTTTTAGAAATCACACTGTTTTCCACAGAGGTTGTGCTAATTTATATTCCTATTAACAGTGTAGAAGTGTTCCCTTTTCTCCACATCCTTGCCAGAATCTGTTGTTTTTTGAGTTATTAATGATGGCCATCCTGACTGGAGTTAGGCAGTATCTCAGTGTGGTTTAGATTTGCATTTCTCTGATGATTAGTAAGACTGGGCACTTTTTCATGTATCTGTTGGCTGTGTGTATGTCTTCTTTTGAGAAGGATTCATTCATATCTTTTGCCCACTTTTTAATAGGGCTGTTTATTTTTTTCCTTTTGACACGTTTGAGTCCCTTGTAGATCCTGGATGTTAGGACTTTGCCAAGCATACAGTTGGTAAATATTCCTTCCATTCTGTGGGCTGTCTCCCCACTCTCTTGATGGTTTCTTTTGCTTTGCAGAAGCTTTTCAGTTTGGTGAGGTCCCACTTGTCTATCTTATCTCTTATGGCATGGGCTTTTGGGGTTTTGATTAGGAACTGGTTGCCTATTCCAGTTTCTGTAAGGGTGTCCTGGATTTCTTTGTTAGTTTTTTTTTTCAGGAGGCAGGATTTATTGAGAGGACAGAAAAGCTACCACAGTGGGAAGGGGGTTGCCCTCTTTGTTAGTTTTTTACCTCAATGATCTGTCTAAGGCTGTTAGCCAAGTATTAAAGTCCCCCACTATATATGGTTCTTCTTTCTTAGTTTAATTTGTTAATTAGCAAAATTGTTTTATAAATCTCGGCGCTTCTATGTTGGGTGCATATACACTCAAGATGGCTATTGCTTGCTGGTGGATTGAGCCTTTTCATTACGTAGTGTCCTTCACTGTCCTTTTTCATTTTTATTGGTTCAAAGTCTGTTTTATCTTATAGAAAAACACCTACTGCTGCTCTTTTTTGTTTTCCATTTGCCTGAAAGATCTTTCTCCAGCCTTTATTTTGAGTCTGTGGGTCATCATTTGCAGTGAGATGGGTTTCCTGAAGGCATCAGAATGATGTGTCATGCTTCTTTATCCAAGTCTCTGCTCTGTTTTTTGAGTGGTATGTTCAGTTCATTTGTGTTTTAGTTAATTACTGATTTTTGTGGGGGCCCATTACTATCACATTGTTATTGCATGGCTGCTTTGCATTCTAGGCTTTGTGGTTGATTTGTATGGTCAGTAAACTCTGGGCTTGCCTATGCTTTTGTGATGAGCAGAGCCATTCTTGTGTTTCTGTGCTTAGAACTTTCTTAAGCACCTCCTGAAGGGTTGGTCTGAAGGCGGCATATTCTCTTCGGGATTCAGTGTCTGGGAAGGATTTTAATCCTCCTTTATTGATGAAGCTTAGCTTGGAGGGGTAGGAAATTCTTGGCTCAAATTGCTTTTCCTTAAGAATGTTAAAGGTGGGACCTCAGTCTCTTCTGACTTGTAGGGTTTCTACTGAGATGTCTGCTGTAATTCTGATGTGTCTTGTTTGGTAGGTGGTCTGTCCCTTCTCTCTAGCATTCTTTAGGATTTTTTTATTTAATTATCACCACGGTGAGGTGAATTTTATGTGACCTAGGAATGATCTTCCTGTGTAAATCCTCACAGAAGTCTCTGAATCTCTTGCATCTGCATGGTCTCCTCTCTAATGAGATGGGGGAAGTTTTTGGATGACATCTTGAAAGGCTTGTTCCAGCATGTTCTCGTTTCCCTTTCTCTCTCAAGGATGCCTACCAACCATAGATTTGGACTCTTTACATAATCCCAGACCTCTCATAGGCTTTGCTCATTCTCCCTAAATCTTTTCTCCTTGTTTTTATCAGACTGGGTTAGTTCAATAATCTAATTCTCAAGCTCTAAGATTCTTTCCTCTGCCTGGTTGATTCTGCTGTTAAGGCTTGCTATTGTGTTTTGAAATTTCGGGAGAGAATTCTTCATTTCCAGAAGTCCACTTTGGGTCTTTCTTCGAATGGCCAGGTCAGCTTTCACTTCCTGCACCATTTTGGTGGCCTGGATGATTTGCATATCCCGTTTTTTTGTGGATTTCATCGTGTGTCTTTGCCATCATTAGTCTGAATTTTATGTTATAGAATTCTATGCCATAACTCAGGGACAGGTCTTCTGGACGGGTTCCATTGCTTGAGATCTGGGAAGCCCTTTGTGGGTGTTGACTCATTAAGGCATTGGGAGTTGCTGGTTCCTCCTCATCTGTGAGGGCAGTCTCTTCTTTTTATTTTTTGTGTGATTATTTTGTATTAGATATAGATACTACTATTGAGGTGGCAATTTGTGTTGTTTTTCTACCTGACCTCCCTGCTCTGGTCTGCCCGTGAGAAGGAAAGCTGTGGCGGGAAGGATGCTGAACCTGGGGATAACCGTCTGGTATTGCACTACCAGCGCAGTCTGGCAGGGGCAGGGCAAGTCCTCTCCTCTAGGTCGGAGGCTTTCCTCTCCCTCTGGCATAAGCACTTGGGGGGGCGGGGTGGCTAGCTGTTTGGGCACATCAGCATCCCCTTTCCTAGCTGTGTGGTCATCAGCAGGCAGCCAGGAAGGTTCCCCAGCCCTACTCGGCACACATGGTCTTGGTGGCCTGGTGTGGCCTTCTCCTGTCTAGGTGGGACCGCCCCTTTGGCCCTTTGTTTGTGGAGAATTGGTATTTCTCTCTCAGTTCATAGGTGGGCACGGCCTCGCCTGCTGCACTACAGAGAGGTACCCCTCCTCCTGGTGCCCGCCCTGCTCCATGGGAGGGGCTGTGGCACGGCGGCACCCAGGGCAAGCTGGTCTGTAGCCCGATCTGCTGGGTGCTGGAGAGGGAGGAGGGGAACGCCCACTGCACGCAGTCCCCCACAGGCGTTTCCTGCAGAGCCTCTCTGTTGGGGGTGGACTCAGGGGCTCCTGGGAGCTGGGGTTCCCCAGACTTCATGTGGATCCTGCAGGCACCTGTGTCCCATCCTGGGCAGCTCTCTGCACCTGGCCGGTGTGGGGGGTGCAGGGGGAGGGGGCTGATGCGGTCTATCACCCGAGATCGATCCCAGACAATGTCGACAACTTGAATGTGTCCTCCAGCTTAATTTTTTTTTAGTTTTCCTTTCAAAGATTAACTCGTGTAGATAGGGAATCCAAATCAGGAGAAATAGTGGAAGATAGCCCTTCTTTTTTCACATAGTGCTTGTTATTCTTCAACTTTTCATTTTCAGCCTTGGGTGTAGGTTAGAATCACCCAAGGAGCTTTTGCTACGGAAATGCGAGGAGTTCTGTCGGGGTCCTGTTCTTCCCAAGGCAAGCCAATCGCCCAGATCATGAGTATTGCCCTGGAAGGAGGCTAAGGAGGAGGGGCGATCAGTCTCAGATCTCTCTTCTGGGCTGATTCAAATTAAGGTTTTTATGAGGGGGAAACCCCCCAAAATCAGAACTGTCTTTTGGAGGACAGGTCCCTTGTAGTACTGCACTCGGAATTCGTTCGTCTAGATAAAACGGCCAACCAAAGTTTTTAGCCGCAAGTTTTGAGTCGGTTGCATCACAATTTGTGGAAAAACATCCCAAGTTGTGGCAAACAGGTTCGTGTGCCATGGCAACGCGCCTGCCTGCACCATGCTGACTGTTCAGCAGTTTGGGGCCCAAACCAGCCTCTGCCCTTGACTACTGGGATTGCAGTTTTAATTCTTTGCCTGACTTCAGAATTTGAGAAGACCACCTTCAACCAGAGAAGCTTCTGTGGAAATGTGCTCTCACCGGCCAGGGATTCTGCCTGTCTGGTGTGGAACTCGGGTAAGGTAAGCATAACATCTCTGACCACCCTACTTCTCTACTTTCCAAGGAGCATGGCTCTTGACCTGAGCCACACAACAAATCTCTGGGAAAATTGTAGAATAGCTATTCCCAGGCCCCACCCCAGAACAACGAACTCAGAGCCTCTGAGTGTTGATGCCAGGCACTGGTATTTTTCTCATGGCTCCCAGGTGACTAGGACGTGACTGGGGTGAGAAACGGGGTGAGAAACGTTGATGAGATGACCTGCCGGGCCAATCTCATGGGTTGTGGGTGAATTTGCAATCCCCCTTCCTGCCATCCCAGAGGCAGCACAGAGGAAAGCGCCAGGCCTCGTGCTGACCTGGCAAAGGCTTGCGTCCCTGAGCACTGCCACTTGCTGACTGTGACATTCGCGAAGGGGAGAACTTCTCAGATACTCCGAAGTTAGCAGGAAGGAGGCAAAATGGTGTCGTACCTACCAAGGACGCTCAGTGAAATACCACAAGTCAAGCACCTGGCACGGTGTGTACCTGACGAACTTCTGCACATCTCTCCCCTGCCCCCCCCCTCCCCTCAGCATTGTAATAAAAGCTGTGAGCGGTCCTGGCCTGGTTCTGAGCTATTTCTCCTTGACTGACCATGACCGCAGGGTCAGCCCAGGTTTGGAGCCCTCGCTCCCGGATCCGGCATCCTGACTCCAGCTCCTAAGCTCGGCCCGGCTCTTCTTTCTGGGCCCAGTTGCCAGCACCTGTTTCTGTTGTCCACAGCAAGCCACAAGGAGACGGTTTCTAAAAGCAGCTGGCTCCCTGCTGCTGCCGCTCCAGGCGAGTGCTAGCGCTGGGAGCCGGTGTGGCTAATTTTAGACGTGTCCCGGACCGACCTCTGAGTCAGCCGGGGGAAGAACAGGCAAGTCCAGCCTGTCCCCTCATACCTTCGGGTTGGAGTTTGCAGAGAAAGTTGGGGAGATTTTGCCACAGGGCTTGCGTGTCTGGATCACGCCAGGCACCTTATATGGAAATTTAATATCGAAAACCGTTTGCCTGAACATCTGTCTGGTTTGAGCCTCAGGGGCGGCTCTGAGTGGGAGTAAGCATGGTGTAACCTGGAGTTTCTGATGTGCTAATGCGTGTACAGAGCTGGGTTGGGCGGCTTTCTGCCGAGACAGGAAGAAGCAGGTGTGAGCAGAGAGCCCTGAGTCTGGGACACAGCAGGAAAAGGGCTGAGAAGAGAAAAGACGGAAAAGGTCATTGACATACTCGTGTTTAGAGAAACTGGGGGTAAGGCGGGGCAGTGCAGTGGCCGAGGCTGCTGGGGGGAGAAGGGACAGCATGCAGTCCTGGGACAACCCTGGCCCAGCGGAGGCGTCTGATGTGTGTCCACCGTGCGAGTGTGGAATGAGGGGCTTGGGGCTGGGGCAGGAGAGATGCGATGGGCCTGCCAGTGAGCACCTTGTGCTTTGGAGGGAAGGGCAGCCCGTTTAGGGCAAGCCGGGCATCAGAGGGCTGTCTGGGGGACCCCAGCCTCCAAAGGGACGTGGGTCCTCTGGGCCAAGGGAAATCAGTGCTCAGGTGGTCAGGCCAGAGAGTGAGGATGACAGAGGAGAGCCGAGCACCGGGATTGAGAGACTCACAGCGAGGACTCGTGAACGGAGCAGGGGAGCGAGTCAAACCAGTGTCGCGCCCCACCGCTTAAAACTGTGCGAGCCTATGCGAATCACTCAACCCCCTGAGACACAGCCCCGATATGTGTGGTGTTCGCCAACGTTTGTGAATCCAGTAATCTGTGGAGCGCCACCGTCTGCACCAGACACCGGGAAGCTGGAGTGAACAGCGCAGGCCAGTGTCTCGCCCGCAGGCATCTCACGCTCGGCAGGGAAGGCAGGCAAGAGGGAGGCGTGTGAATGAGGAGCAAGGTCCAGGTGGGAGCACGCAGGACAAAGCAAGGGAGGGTGACCCGGCTGGGGAAGCTCCTGCGAGCACCGGTCATGGAGCAGAGCCCCGAAGGGTGAGGAGCCCGTCTGCAGAGGAGCGCTCCAGGCGGAGGGACCAGCGAGCGCAGAGCGAACAGAGGAGTGCGCGACCGTCTGAGGGACAGAAGGGAGGGCAGTGTGGAGGGGGCGGTGAGCCCAGAGACCTCTCCGAGATGAGGGAGAGAGACGGGACCATGGGACCAGGCCTGGAGCCGGAGTCTGGATTTTGTAAGGAGAGAGCAACGCGCGTCTCTTGGAGCGCGAGGACCGGCTGGGCAGGAGCAGCTTCTGCGGTGGTGAGGATTGTCCTGCAGTGGGGGCCGCTGGGACGCGGGACCTCAGAAGGCAGCCCAGGGGTCAGCTGGGGGCAAACCGGCTGGAGCCCTGCAGGAGAAAACAACAACAACAACAACAACAAACATCCCACATCTGGTCTGGGATAGAACCTCTTTGGCTGATGAAATGTGAGATCTCCTTCTGGGAAAACATTAGCATTCCGGATAAAACAATTCGTTTTCTGATTAACTTTAATGAGAGGAAGATTTGCCCTGGGAACCTAATCATCCCCTTACCCACCTGCCTCCTGTCTTCCGTTGCCTTGGTGTTTAGCCAGTTGTCTCCTGAAAAACATCTTTTCTTTTTGCATCTCAGTTTACTGATGATTGAATCATTCTCTTTTCCTGTAAGATGTGCCTACCAAAAGTGAGTCTTTGAACCGGCCTTCCCAGGCCTTTTTACGTGCAGCAAGCTTGTCACAAAATGTTGCCATGTGCTTCCAGATGAATTTTCTGAAACATTTCCCGTAATACCCCTGGGTCTGTGGCCATGGACACGTGAAGCCTACATCAAGTTTTCTGTGACTCCATGGACTATTGTCCCCTAAGCTCCTGCTGGTGCATGAGCTGCCCCTGGCTACAACACAGGGACCTAGCCATGGCAGTGCCACTAAAATCCAGCTCCCGCAGCCCCTGCAGTTGATGAGGCGTGAGAGGAGGGCTATCATGGGTTGACTGTGTCTCCCCAAAAAAGATGTGAAGTCCTAACCCACTGTGCCTCAGAATGTGGCCTTAGGTAAAAACAGGGCCTTTGCAGGGGTCGGCAAGTTACAATGAGGTGATTGGGATGAGCCCTAGTCTAATATGATGGGTGTTTTTATTAAAAGGGGACACTTGGAGGCAGACACACATACAGGAAGAACACCACGTGAAGATGAAGACAGAGAGCAGGGATGCTTCTGCAGGACAGAGAGCACCTGCGAGTTCCAGCAAGCCACCAGAGGCTGGAAAAGAGACACGTCCTCACAGCCTTTGGAAGGAGCCAGCCTGTGACACCTTGGACTTTGACTTCTAACCTCCAGAACCATGAGACAATACGTTTATTTTATTTTTTATTTATATATATTAGTTGTATATATTTATGGGATACAATGTGATGTTTTGATATATATTTAATGGCGGGACTTGGTGCCTCAATCTGTCATCCCAGCACTTTGGGAGGCCAAGGCAAGGGGATGACCTGAGCCCACGGGTTTGAGATCAGCCAGGGCAACTTGGTGAGGCCTCATCTCTACAATCAAAACTTAGCTGGGCACGGTAGCACACGCCCATAGTTCTGGCTATGTGGAAGGCTGAGGCAGAAAGATCGCCAGGGCCCAGCGGGTTGACTCTGGGGTGGCCTTGAGTGTGCCACGGCACTCTGTTCTGGCTGATGGCGTGAGACCCCAACTCAAAAAAAAAAGATACATACGTAACAGTGTAGAGTTATGAAATCAGGCTAACTAACTCTATCAACCTCACATATTATACTTTGATTTTTTTTGTGGCGAAGATGTCTAAAATCAATTGCTCAACAGGGTTGAAATGTACAACGCACTGTTAGATCATCTATCACATTCTGCAACAGAGCACAAGGCCTACTTCTCCTGTGTAACTGAGACTTTGCACTCTGACCAGTGTCTCCCGTCTCCCCAGCCCCCCCCAGCCCTGGTGACATTCACGCGACTCTCTACCTCCGTGAGCTCCCTTTTTTCAGATTCCACGTGTAAGTGAGATCATGTGGCATTTGTCTTTCTGTTCTGGTTGGTCTCACTTAGCATAACGTCCTCCAGGTTCACACGTCACGCGTGACAGGATTTCTATCTTTTTAAAAGCCGAATAACAGTTCCCTGTGTACACATATACTGCATCTTTGCCCAGTCATCTGGTGATGGGCCCCTAGGTTGCTTCCCTTGCTTGGCTGCGGTGAACGACACTGCGATGAACACGGGGGTGCAGACAACGGCAGCATAGTGATTTCGACTCCTTTGGAGAAACATCCAGAAGCTGGCCTGCTGAATCCTATGGAAATTCTATCCTTGGTGTTTCTGAGAAACCTCCATACTGTCTTCCATATGGCTGTATTAATTTACATTCTTGCCCAGGTGTGGTGGCTCACATCTGTAATCCCAGCCCTTTGGGAGGCTGAGGTGGGAGGATCACTTGAGGCCAGGAGTTCAAGACTAGTCTGTGTAACACAGCGAGACCTCCTCTCTACAAAAAATTTTTCTAAAAATTAGATAGGTGCAGTGGTGCTCACCTGTAGTACCAGCTGTTTGGAAAGCTGAGGTGGAAGGATCACCCAAGCCCAGGAGGTCAAAGTTGCTGTGAGCCGTGATTGGCCACTGTACTCCAGCCTGGGTAACAGAGTGAGACTCTGACTCAATAAATAAATAAATAAAGAAATCTACGTTCCCACCAACAATGCCAAGGGTTTCCTTGGCCAATGTGGTGTATGAGGGGGGAACTCCCAAAACCAAGAATTTACTGATTAAAAATTGTGTATTTAGTCTAACATGCTTAAACTTCTATCACTTTCAAAGTACTCTCCATTTGATGCGATACACCTATCGAGATGCTTTTTTCACTGCTCAAAACAGTTTTTGAACTTGTCCATTGGATGTCTTTTAGTGCTTCTGGCATTTTTTGTTTCACCTCTTCTATATTGGCAAAATGTATCCCTTTGAGGACTTTTCTCATCCAGGGAAACACACAAAAAAAGTCACTCAGAGTGAGATCAGGTGACTAGGGATGGTGAGGCATAGGGTCATGCCATTTTGGTCAAAAACTGCTGAACACTCAGCGTGGTGTGGGCAGGTGCGCTTGTTAATTACCCATCATAAGATGGGCAAACACATTGAATCTCCAAAAAACAAAATTCACTGAAGCGGAACACAGCCTCTCACAGCAATGCTAGCTGGTACACTGATGCCAGTGGGTTCCTAATTGCAGAAGCCCGTGCTACAAGGGGCTCACACTCCAAAAGATAATTCTGGGTGTTTTAGGGTCCCCCCTCCTAAACAATACCCTCACTATCACATTACCTTTTGTTGTTATGGTAATAGTAATTGGAACATGTGTAAGGTGATATCTCACTGTGGTTTTAATTTGCAATCCTCTGATGATTAATGATAATGAGCTCTTTTCATAAAATGTTAGCCATTTGTATGTCCTCTTTCAAGAAATTCTATTGAGGTCCTTTGCCCAATTTTTGATTGGGTTATTTGCTTTCTTGCTATTGAGTTGCTTGAGTTCTTTAAACAGTGGAGTGCCGAAAAAAATGTATGCACAGTAAGAGATGTTCGCCATAATCAGAAGTGTCTGGATGGTGATGGCAGCCACTTTGAACACTTGCAGCCATGGAAGTCAAACATGACTTGTATTCATCCTATCGAGTATCGCAATTTTAATGCAGTTTTTTCCTTTCTTGAAATGTGTATGCCTTTTGGGGGGCACCCTCTTATATTTTGGACATTAACACCTTATCAGATATGTGGTTTGCAAATATTTTCTCCCAATCCCTGGCTTGTCTCTACACTGCATAAATTGTTCCCTGTTGTTGTGCAAAAGCTTTTTAGTTTGATGCAATTCCATCTGTGCACCTTTGCTTTTGTTGCCTGTGCGCTTGGGACCATATCCAAGATCTCTTTGCCCAGACCTATGTCATGGAGCATGTCTCCTGTGTTTCCTTCTGGTAGCTTATTAGGGTGTCTGGTCTTATGTTTGAGTCCAATCTGTTTTGTGTATGATGTGCGATAAGTGTCCGGTTTCATTTTGCTTGTGAATATCCAGTTTTTCCAACACCATTTGTTAAAGAGACTATTATTTCTCCATTGCAGGTTTTGGCATCTTTGTTGAAAATCAATTAATCATAAATTGTTTATAGATTCTCTGTCTTGTTCCATTGGTCATTGTGTCTGCTTTTATGCCAGGACCATGCTGCATTGATTAATATATCTTTGTATAGATTTTGAAGTCAGGTAATGTAATGCCTTCAGCTCTGTTCTTTTGCTTGAAATTACATTGGTTATAAAAGGCCTTTTGTGGTTCCATGTGAATTTTAGAATTTTTTTGTATTTCTGTGAAGAATGACATTGAAATTTTGATAGAAATTGCACTGTATCTGTAGATTGCTTTTGGCAGCATGGACATTTTAACAATATTAATTATTTGAATCCATGAACACAGGCTACCTTTCTATTTATTTGTGTTGTCTTCAATTTTTTTACACAAATGTGTTATATAGTTTTCAGTATACAGATCTTTCACTTCCTTGGTTACATTCACTCCTAAGTATTTTTATGCGATTATGAATGGATTTTTTCTTTATTTCAATAGTTTTGTGGGGTACAAATAGTTTTTGGTCTGGAACAGGAATTTATTTTTAAGTTTCTTTTTCAGAAAATTTTTTTGGTCAGTGTAAAGAAATGCTACTGATTTTTATGTGTTAATCTTGTACTGTACAACTTTACCAAATTCATGTATTAATTCTAACAGTTTTTTGTTGGAGTCTTCAGTATCTTCTCCATATATGATCATTCCATTAGCAAACAGACATTTTATTCCTTCCTTTTTTAATTGGATGTCTTTTATTTATTTTTCTTGTTTAATTGCTTTGGCAAAAACTTCCAGTATTATACTGAAATGGTGAGAGTGGGCATCCTTGTCATACCCCTGATCATACAGGAAAAGATTTGACTGTTGGCAATTAAATATTATGTTAGTTGTGGGCTTTTAAAATATGGCTTTTTATTGTATTGAGGTGCATTTCTCCCATACTTAATTTCTTGAGAGTTCGTATTTAATCATGAAAGGTATTGAATTGTGTTAAATGTACTTTTTCATTTATTGAGATGATCATATGATTTTTGTCCTTCAATCTGAAAATACTGTGTATCGTATTTATTGATCTGAATATACTGAACCATCTTTGCATCCCAGGGATAAGTCTCACTTAATCATGATGTACTCACCTTTTAATAGGCTGTTGAATTTGGTTTGTTGGTTTGAGGATTTATGTCTATGTTCATTATTGGTATTGGCTTATAATTCTTTTGTGTGTGTGTGTGTGTGTGTGTGTGTGTGTGTGTGTGTGTGTGTGTTCCTGTCTGGCTTTGATATCAAAGGATCACTAGTAATGTAATACAAGTTTGTAAGTATTCCTTCTTCTCTGAGTTTTTTTGGAAAGACTTGTATTGTTTTTTTCCATGTTTGGTAGAATTCTACTGTGAAGGGTTTTTCTTTGATGGAAGATTTTTTATCATTGATTAAATCTTCTTACTCATTATTGGTTTGTTCAGATTTTCTATTTCTTCTTGATTTTGTCTTGATAAATTGTAAGATTTCAGGGATTTACCCATTTAGTTTAGATTATCCAATTTGCTGGGGGTATGAATGTTCACAGTAGTTTCTCGTGATTTTTTGGCTTTCTGTGGTATCAGTTGTAATATATCCTTTTTTGTTTCTGATTTTGTTTATTTGAGTCTTCTTTCTTTTTTCCTAGTCTAATTAAAGGTTTGTTGATTTTGTTTATGTTTTGAAAGATCAACTCAGTTTTATTGATTCTTTCTATTTTCTTTCTACTCTCTCTTTTATTTATTTCTGCTCTAATCTTTATTATTTCCTTCCTTCTGCTGATTTCGAGTTTAGTTTGTTCTTCTTTTTCTAATTCCTTCAGGTGTAACATTGTTTATTTGATTTTTTTGGTGTAGGTGTTTATCACTATGAAGTTTTCTCTTAGAACTGCTTTTATTGTATCCTGTAAGTTTTGGTACGTTTTCCAAAATTCCTCCTGTTGTCTTCAATTTCATTCCACTATGGTCAGAGAATATACTTGATATGAATTTACTCTTAAATTTGTTAATATTTGTTTTATGGCCTAACATGTAATCTATCCTGTTCTGTGTGCTCTTGAGAAGAATGAGTATTCTGTTGTTGTTGGATGGAATGTTCTATATATCTCTGTTAGATCTATTTGGTCTGAAGTGTTGTTCAAGTTCACTGTTTCTTTACGGATTTTTCTGTATGGATGATTTGTCCACTGTTGAAAGTGGAGTACTGCAGTCCACACCACCCTTCTATTAATGTTTGCTTTATACACTAAGGTACTCCAATACTGGGTACATACATGTTTAAAATTATTATAACTTCTTGATGAATCAGTTCATTTATCATAATTACCTTTTTTGCCTATCTTACAGTTTTTTGTTTAAAGTCTATCTGTCTGATATACATGTAGCTTCCCTGAACTATTTTGGTTACAATTTGCTTGGAATATGTCTTTCTAACCCTTCACTCACAGTCTTTATGTGGTTTTTAGACTAAGCCAATTCTCTTGTAGACATTATATTGGCTACAAGATCTTCGTTTTTATTTTATTCATTCACCAACTTTGCGTCCTGTGATTGAAGAATTTAATCCACTTACATTTAAATTAATTAATGATGGGTGAGGACTTAATTCTGACATTTTGTAAATATTTTGCTGACTGTTTTATAGTTCTTTTGTTCCTCTCTCCTAATTTTGTTGTATTTCTTTGTGATTTGTTGTCTTTTGTAATGATATATTTTTATTCCTTTTTCTTTGTCTTTTGTTTATCTACTAGAACTTTTTTCTTTGTAGTTACCTGAAACTTACATAAAATATTTTATATTTATATAGCCTAACTTAAGGTGATAGTACCTTACTTCAATTGCATACAAAGACTTTACACTTTTACTTCTCCCTTGCCTACATTTTATGTTATGAATGTCATGCATCATTCTTTACCTTAATTTTTATTGTGTATCTATTAACGAATTGTTTATAGCTATACTTATTTTAATGCATTTGTCTTTTTAACTAATATACTAGAGTTAAGAGTGATTTACATACCATCTTTACAGTATTAGAGTATTCTTAATTTGACCATATATATACCTTTACCAGTGAGTAAATATCAAAAATTTTTATATTGTTATTTGACATCCTTTTGTTTCAATTCAAAGAACTCCCCTCCTTAGCATTTCTCGTAAGGCTGGTCTCATGGTGATAAACTCGTTCTGCTTTAGTTTGTTTTGGCATTTCTTTATCTCTCCTTCACATTTGAGGGGCAGTTTTCTGGGTATAGTATTCCTGATTGACATTTCTTTGCTTCTAGCAATTTGAATATGTCATCCCGCCTCCTTCTGACCTGCAAGATTTCTATTGAAAGATCTACTGATAACCATTTGGTAGTTCATTTATATGTGATGAGCTTCTTCTTTGCTACTTTCAAGATTCTCTTTGCTTTTTGACAGTTTGATTACAGTGTGTCTCAGAATGTTGTTTTTTTGAATTTTTCTTGCTTTGGGTTTTTTGAGTTTCCTAAATCTTTATCTCTATATCACTCTCAGGATATTGAAAGTTTTCAGATAGTATTTTTAAAAATAAGTTTTGTATTACTTTGTCTCTCTCTTTTCCTTGAGGTGATTCATAATTTGTATAGTCATATGTTTGATGGCATCCCATGGATTTCTTATGTTTTCCTTACTCTTTTTCATTGTTTTTTTTCTTGTTGTTCTTCTAATTGGTTAGTTAAAAATGACTAGTGTTTGAGTTCCTTAATACTTTCTTCTGCATAATCAACTCTATTGTTGAATGGTCTATTGACTGTTTTAGTTCTGTCATTAATTTTTCATCTCCAAGATTTCCGTTTGTTTTTTATGGCTTTTATTTCTTTATTAAGTCTCTCATTTTGTCAATACATTGCTTGGTAACTTTACATGCTTGTCTGTGTTTTCTTGCATCACTGAACTTCTTTAATATAATTCTTTTGAAAAGAATTTTTAAAAATGTAATTATAGAGATGTGGGGTACAAGTCCAGATTAGCTACACACGTAGGCTGCATGCAGGTGAAGTTTGGGCCTCCAGCTGGTCCTCACTCTCCCAGTTTAGGACCAGGTAACCTTTGTGTTGTTACACGCCGCCCCCTTCCCTCCCTTGGCAGTGCCCAGCAACTGCCAATCCCTTTCTTGGGCTAATATGATTAATGTTCAGGTCCCACTCATGAGTGTGAACATACGGTATTCTGTTCTTTGTTTCTGTGATAGATCACTTAGTATTGTGGTCTCCAACTCCATCCGATTTGCTGCAAAGTACATGATTTTGTTCTTCTTTATGGCTGTGTAATATTCTATCATGTATATATACCCCTTTTTCTTTATCCAGTCCACTTTCAATGGGTAGTAGGGTTGGTTCCCATGTTTTTGCTTTTGTGAATACTATGGCGTTAAACATGTGTGTGCAGATGTCTTTCTTGTGTTCCTCTAGGTATACTCCCCAAAGGAGGATTGCTAGATCACGTGGAAGACCAATTTTTAATTCTTTTAGAATCACCACACTGCTTTCCATACAGATTGAATTAGCTTGCACTCCCACCAACAGAATAGAAGTGTTTTCTTTTCTCTGTACCCATACCAGCATCTGGGTTTTTTTTTTTTGTTTTTTTGTTTTTTTTTAACTTATTAATGATAATCATCCTTACTGGGGTTATGTGGTATCTCATTGTGGTTTTGATTTGCATTTCTCTGATGATTAGTGAGGCTGAGCATTTTTTCATGTATCTGTTGGCTGTTCATATGTCTTCTTTTGAGAAGTGTCTGTTCATTTCTTTTGCCCACTTTTTAATAGGGCTGTTTGGTTTTTTCTTCCTACTCAGTTGAGTTCCTTGCCAATCCTGGATGTTAGGCCTCTGTCAGATAGCCAATTAGCAAATATTTTTTCCCATTCTGTGAGTTGTCTCCCTGCTCTCTTGAGGGTTTCTTTTGCTTTGCAAAAGCTTTTCAGTTTAATGAAGTCCCATGTATCTATCTTAGCTTTTATGTCATTCACTTTTGGAGATTTGACCAAGAATTGGTTGCCTATTCTCATGTACATAAAAGTGTTTCCTGCATTTTCTTCTGGAATTCTTGTAGTTTGAGGTTTTATGTTTAGGTCTTTGATCCATTTAGAGTTGAATTTTGTTTGTGATGATAGGCAGGGGTCAAGCTGCATTCTTCTGCATGTGGTCAGTCAGTTTTCCCAGCACCGTTTGCTAGATATGACTTCCTTTCCCCAGTGGTTGTTATTGGTGGCTGTGTGGAAGATAAGTTGGCTGAGAAATTGAGTTTCTGCGTCTGGAATCTCTGTCCTATTCCATTGATCCATATGCCCATTCTTGTGCCAGTACCAGGCTGTTTGGGTTACCACAGCCTCGTAGGAAAGCTTGAAGCCTGGAAGTGTGATTCCTCCCACTTCGTTCCTGTTGCTGAGGGTTGTTTCGGCTATTTGTGCTCCTTCTTGTTTCCATGTGAATTTCTGGGTTGTCGTTTCCAGGTCTGAAAAGAATGATGTTGGTAATTTGCTGGGTGCTGCATGGAATCTGTAAGTTGCCTTGGGTAGGACGGACAGCTTGACAACACTGATTCTTCCAACCCATGAGCACGGAATGTTTTTCCATGTGTTTGTGTCATCTCTGATTTCTTTGAGTTTTGCAGCATTGTAAAGGTCTTTCTCTTCTCCGGTTAGGTGCATGCCAAGGTATTTTTGTGTGTGTGTGGCTATTGTGAATGGGACTGTGCTTTTTATTTTGCACTCTGTCTGCTGGTTACTGATATATAGAAATGCAACTGTCTTTTACATATTGATTTTGTACCCTGAGACTTTACTGAGGTTGATTATCAGCGCAAGGAGACTTTTGACAGACTCTGTAGGGTTTTCAAGATACAGAGTCTTATCATCCTCAAACATGGATAGCTTGACTTGCTCTTTTCCTACGTGGACACCCCTGGTTTCCTTCTCTCGCCTGATTGCTCTGGCTGAAACTTTCAACACTGTGTTGAACGGGAATGGTAAGAGTGGGCATGCTTATCTAGTTCCCATTCTCGGGGCGAATGCTTCCAATTTCTGCCCATTGAGCAAAATTTGGGTTATGGGTTTATCATAGAAGGTTCTTACTGTTTTGAGGAATGTTCCTTCTATGCCTAGGCGCTCAAGAGTTTTTATCAAGAAGGAATGCTGGATGTTGTCAAATGCTTTCTATGTGTCTAATGATATAATCATGTAGTTCTTGGTTTTGCTTCTGTTGATGTGCTGAATTACGTTTCTGGTCTTGCAAATGTCGAATCAGCCCTGCATCCCAGGAATGAGGCCCACAAGGTCATGGTGGATGATCCTTGAGGTGTATGTCCGATTTGCTAGAATCTTGTTTAGAATTTTTACCTCTGTGTTCATCAAGGAGATTGACC
>CAUYQG010049707.1:0-16767 GCA_963574415.1 Tarsius wallacei | reverse complement strand
AGCCTGCAGGGTTTCTGTAGATAAATCTGCTGCTATTCTAATTGGTCTTCCATGGTAGGTGATCTGACCTTTTTCTCTTGCTGCCTTTAGGATTTTTTCTTTTATACCTACTTTGTTTAGGCGAATTATTATGTGTCTAGGAGTTGGTCCCCTCATTTGTTGTCTTGCAGGGGTTCTCTAAATCTCTTTTGTTTGAACTTTTGCATCACTGATTAGATAAGTGAAGTTTTCTTGAATAATCTCATGGAAAGCTTGTTCCAGTGTGGTCTCTATCTCTCTTCTGCCTCAGGAAGGCCAATTACTCTTAGGCTCAGTCTCTTGAAGTAATCGCTCATCTCTTGAAGGTTTTGTTCTGTCTTTTTGAGGTTGTTTTTTGTGTTTTTAACAGTTTAGGTTAGTTCTATGTTTTGGTTCACAAGCTCTGAGATTCTTTCTTCTGCTTGGGTAGTTCTACTTTCCATGCTTATCAGTTTGTTATTTATTTCATTCACAGTATTTTTTATTACTGTTATCTCAGTTATCAGCTCCTTCCTATTTTCTTCTTATCTCTCCTTAATTCTTTTTAATCTGTCCATTAATGTCTTGATATCTAGGTTTGTAGTTTGAGATCAGTCATTCTGGGGGTCTTCATTGTTTGCATTCCGAAGTCAGTTTTCTCAGTGTCTGCACTCCCAGAGGTCTGGGAGAGACCCATATTCTTCTTTTGGTTTTTCTTCATTTGTGTAGATTTTTCTCTGTCTCCCCTTTCCCTCCCCTTCTTTAATTCTGTTTTTCAGGGTAGGTGGGGTTGCTTTTGCTTTGCTTGTGCAATCTCCTGTTCTTCCTTATGAGGGTCCTCTGGCTTTGTTCACTTTTGAGTTTAGAGTGTGGGCTGCGGGCTGTACTTTTTGCAGTTTTGAGGTTTAATTGAGGGGGAAGCTATGATTTAGAATCTATATGCTGATTCCAGCATCCACCAACTGGTGTATATGCCCATTCGAACCTATTTCCCAATGCCTTACAATCTGTTTGTGCAGCGAAATGTAGGTTTGGTCCCTGAAACAAAAGGAGGTACAAAAGAGGAAAATAATGGAGGAAGGGGGGAGGTCAATAGGAAGTTAGAAAGAGAGAATAGTGAGAGCAAAAACAGACATACATAACAGCTAACAGGTGAAAAAGAGACACAAGGCCCAAGAGAAGTGAAAAAAACACACAAGGAAAATTCCCTAAAGAATACTGGTAGCTACACCAAGACAGACCAATAAAATCATGCCTTTGATGTGTTTTGCCTAACACAGATAGTGTAAGTCAATAAGCAAACAAAAGTGAACAAACAAACAGTCAAAGTGATAAAATCAAAAGTCAAAATAAGAAATCAGACTAGCTCTGGAATCTTTCCTGGGTGTCTAAAGTCTTTTCAGCTCTGATCTCCAGCCTCTTCCCTTGCTTTCATTGCAGACAGGTAGGTTTACTTGCAGCTTGGGTTTCTTCTTTTAGCCTGTTGCCTAGGACGTCTGCGACACTTAGTTGCCTTTGTCTGATTCAGCATAGGGGAGGGGCTTTGTCTCCTTTTTAGTGATGTTACATTGGGAACCGAGGTGGAGGCTGCTCATAGGTGGGCGGCGCAATGCAAATCTCTGCCTGGAGAATGGCCGAGGTGGCAGTTTCTCTTTCACGGATACTTTCTCTCTGCTCATCTAGGTCCCTGGGCGATCCACTATGATGGACTGTGTTAGCGTGGGAGGCACCGGGGATCAACTGCACAGCTGGGCACTGGATATGGGGTACCACCAGTGGGCTGGGGTGGAGGAGGGTGTCAGGAGTTCCCCCCTCTGGAGCTGGGAGTCTCTGATCAGCGCCTCCTTAAGATATGCTGTTCCCTTACACAAGAATGGGGTCGCGTCTCTGAGTGTCTCAGCCAGGGTTGGCCCAGAGCTCTGGAGCTCTAAAGCTCCAAAGGGCAGGCGGTGAGCCTCGAGAGTGGCCCTGTGCCGCTCACAGGTATTTCAGCCAGAAATGGAATCAGTATCTCTGAGGGGTGGGCGCCCAGAGCCTCCCTGGGTGACCAGCAGCTTGGTACTGGGTGCTGGGCAAGACAATGTAGCCAGGGAGGGAACCGAGACCCGAGAATCCCGCACACATGAGAGTCACGTATAGTGGAGTAGCAGCAGCCAGGGCTGCAATAGCCGGCCCTGCGTGGGACCCAGGGTCCTCAGGCCTCGGACCAGTGTGGCTGGTGTTGGCCGGGGGGGGGGAAGAAAAGTAAGAGTCTTTTTGGGAACTCATATTCAGAGAATGTCACAATTCCACCTATGCAGTCGCCATCTTACTGGAACTCCTCCTGTTTCATTTTTTAACGATGTAGGGTACAATTTAGTATTGGGTACACAAGTGATCATTGTACAGGTAAAGTTTGGTCCTCCCTTTAGTCCTCACTTCACCTGGTTTGAGATCAGGTACGCTTATTGATGCTATGTGTTCCCCCTCTACCACCGGCAGTTTCTGGCTACTGCCAATCCCTTTCTTATAGTATTGTGGTAAATGTTCAGAGCCCACTTATGAGTGAGAATATGTGGTACTCCGTTCTTTTTTTCTGTGATAGATCACTGAGTATTATTGTCTCTAAATCCATCCAAGTTGCTACAAAGCCCCTAATTTTGTCCTACTTTATGACTGTATAATATTCCATTGTGTATATATACCACTTTTTCTTTTTAACCATTTTGGTTTTGATAAGCAGAATAGTTGGCTCCATGTTTTTGTTATTGTGAATAGAGCTACAATACACATGCCTGCGCAGTTATCTTTTTTATAGAGAGATTTGAGTTCCTCTGGGTGTATTTCCAGGAAAGGAATTGACGAATTCTATGGAAGATAAATTTTCAGTTCTTTTAGGAATCACCACACTGCTTTCCATAGATGTTGAACCAACTTATATTCCCACCAGCAGTGTAGAAGCATTCCCTGTTTCTCTGCAGCTGTGCCAGCACCTGTTGGTTTTTGACTTATTAATAATAGCCATCCTTACTGGAGTTATGTTGTATCATATTGTAGTTTTTACTTGTATTTCTCTAATGATTAGTAAGGCTGAGCAGTTTTTCATGTGTCTGTTAACTTCTTGAAGGCATTTTTCAGTGTCTGTTCTTGTCCTTTGCCCACTTTAATTAATTAATTTACTTATTTTAAGTTGGAGTCTCCCTCTGATGCCCAGGCTGGAGTGCAGTGACACACTCATGGCCACCCCAGAGTCGACCTGCTGGCCTCCAGCAACCCTTCTGCCTCAGCCTTCAAATAGCCAGAATTATAGGCCTGCATCAACACACCAGGCTATTTTTTAAATTATTGTAGAGATGAGGTCTCACCATGTTGCCTGGGCTGGTCTTGAACCTGTGGGCTCGGTAATCCTCTCACCTCAGTCCCCCAAAATGCTGGGATTACAGGCTTGAGCCACTACACCTGGCCCTGCCCACTTTTTCATATTTTTGTTTTGTTTTGTTGTTTTTTTCCTTTCACTTTGGTTGAGTTCCTTGTAGATCATGGATATTAAGTTTATCAGATGCATACTTTGCAGATATTCTGTGAGTTGTCTTTTGATTCTCTTGATGGTTTCTCTTGCTATGCAAAAGCTTTTCAGTTTAATGAGGTTCTCACCTGTCTATCTTAGCTTTTGTAGTATTCACTTTTGGAGACTTGGACACTAATTAATTTCCCACTCTGATATCCAGAAGGGTGTTTTGTACATTTTATTCTAGGATTCTTATGGTTTGAGGTTTTACCTGGAGGATCTTGACCAATTTTGAGTGGATTTTTTCTATATGGCATTAGGCAGTGATCCAGTTTCATTCTCCTGTGTGTGATTAGCTGGTTTTCCCAGCACCATTTGATAAGTATATTCTCCTTTCCCCAATGACTGTCATTGGTGTCTTTGTAGAAGATGAGTTGGTTGAAAGTCCATGTTTTTACTTTCAAAATCTCTGTTCTGTTTCATTGGTCTATGTGCTAATTCCTGTACCAACACTATGTCATCTTAGCTACTGTAGCTTTATAATAAGGTTTGATGTTTGAAAGATGATACCTCCAGTTTTGTTTATTTTATAAGGATCCTTTTGACTACTTTCGCTCTTTTTTGTTTCCATATGACTTTCTGTATTGTCAGTTTCAGGAGTATGAAAACTAATGTTGGTAATTTGATGGGCATTACACTGAATCTGTAGATTGCCTTGTGTGAGGTGGACTTCTTGAATATTCAAGTAGAGAACCAAATAAAAAACACAGTCCCATTAACAGTAGACATGCTAGTGTGTGTACACACGCACACAATACACACACACACACACACACACTCTGAAATGCCTTGGTATCTATCTAGCCAGAGAAGTGAAAGACCTTTAAAATGAGAACTACAAACTGCTGCTCAAAGAAATCAAGAATGCTACAAAAAAATGTAAGCACATTCCATGTTCATGGACTGTAGGATTATCTTTGAAAATAAAGTCATGTTATTCATAGCCTTATAATTTCAATATTAAGGCTAATTTTATTTAATTTGAGTGGCCTTTTTGAACATAGTAAAATTTTGACCAAAATGTTACTGTTTACTTACACTCAATATGGCTTTTCTAAAGTTATTAAATATTCAGACAGCAAGACAAAACTAAATGATAAATTTTAGCAATTAATTAACATCTCATGTAGCTAAAGGCAAATTTGGTTTTATTATTTAATGATTGATTTGTATTTTGTTAGTAGCAGAAAAATCTCCTTCTCCAAAAGAATGGTTCACGTCTTACAATTTGTGTTGGCTTGGGGAATAACTATCAGTGTATATACTTAGAGACCAATACTATTATTTTATTTTAAATTAAAGGGTAATTATTTTTGTTAGTATACTTTCATTAAGTTTTGTGAATTAGAGTAGCATTGAATATTTGAATGCAATGACACAGTACTCAGCTTACTCTAAATGTATTTGAGGAAAGTTGAGGAGGAAAGCATACTATAAGCTTTCAAACCAGGGTGCGGCAAGAGAAATTCAGCTAGAAGAAGATGCCTAACAAAGCCAAGCATGACATTTAGGAGTGTCATTGTTCTTGCTTTATGGTACGTCAACTACTTTTCACAGCAAGCCTGTTGAAGCATCATTTACTAGAAAAATAAAACAAAAGACGTAGTTGCTATGGTGTACTCAGTAAATAAGCAAAGAAATAAATAATTAAATATATAGAACATGTAGACTCCCTGGGGCAGAGAAAGCCATAGAAATTCTTTGCATTTTGTTCGTCTTTTTAAAACCATCTCCAATCAGTGCTACTTTTCACCTTACAAACTGTGGATCTCGAGGTGAACTCAGAGAGGAAAAGTATGTGCTTGAGTTCTAAGAACTATCAAGAGAATAAATTATGATATGAACTTATCAAAAAGGAAAAACATAAGGAGAAAATGTGTGTTCATGATAAAATCAAATGATTTCAATTTTCCCCCCAGTCCTCTTTTAGCACTTTTTTCCCAATCTCCAATTCTTTAATACTTTATTCATGTTGGTATGATACTCTAATTTAAATAAATTTATGAAATTTAGAATGCTTGTAAACCTGTTGTTACTTTCTTTTTTCTTTTTTTTTTTTTTAATTTTAGAGTTATGGGATATATGCGAGAATTTTCTATCTAAGTAAATTGCATGCAGGTGAAGTTTGGGCTTCCAGCAAGTCCTCTGTTCCCCAGTAGTGGATCTGGTACCCAGTGTGTGATTGTGTGCCCCTTTTCTCTCTTCTCTTCCTCCCTTTGTCAGCAGTATCCAGAGTCCGTTTGTGCTTTGTGCTCATGTGTCCTGTGATCAGAACCTGCTTATGAGTGAGAACATGTATTTAGGTTAGCATTTGTGTGATGATTCACTTAGAATGATGGTCTCCTGCTTCATTCATGCTGCTGCAAAGGATATAATTGTGTTCTTTTTTATAGCTGCTTAATATATTATCATGTCTATATACCAACATTTTCTTTATCCAGCCCACTTTCGATGGACATCTGAGTTAGTTTCATGTTTCTGTTATTGTAAATAGTGCTGCAATGAACATATATGTGCAGTTGTTTTTGGTAGAGCAAATTGTGTTCCTCTGGGTATATTCCTGGCAGTGGGATTCTGGATCGTATGATGGCTCAAATTTTAGTTATTTGAGAAAGTAACACACTGCTTTCCACAAAGGTTGAACTGCTTGCATTCTCACCAACAGTGTAGAAGCATTCCTTTTCCTCTGCAGTCTCATACAAAACCAGTTGTTTTTTGACTTATTTATGACAGCCATCCTGACTAGTATGAGGCAGTAGCTCATTGTAGTTTTTATTTGCATTTCTCTGACAATTAGTGAGGCTGATCATATTTTCATAAGTTTGTTGACTGCTTGAAAGTCCTCCATTGAGAAGTGTCCATTCATGTCATTTTACCACTTTTTAAAGGGGCTGGTTATTTGGTTTTTTTTTTTCCCTGTCAACTTGTTTGAGTTCCTTGTAGATCCTTGATGTTAGGCCTTTGTCTGACCTATATCTTGCAATTTTTTTTTTCTCATTCCATGGGTTGTCTCTTTACTCTCTTGATGATTGGTTTTACTCTGCAAAAACTTTTTAGTTTGATAGGGTCCCACCTGTAAATTTTAGATTTTGTTGCATTTGCTTTTGAGCACTTCGTCATGAATTCCTTGCCTATACCAGTGTCCAGGAGGGTGTTCCCTAAGTTTTTTCTAAGATTCTTATAGTTAGAAATTTTATATTTAAGCCCTTGATCCATTTTGAGTTAATTTTTGTATGCAATGATAGGTAGTAGTCCTGTTTCTTACTTTTGTATTTGGTTACTCAGTTATTCCAGCACCATTTGCTAAAAAAGGTTTCCTTTCTTCAATGTTTGTTTTCATCAGCTTTGTCAAAGATGAGTTGGTTGAAGATTCATGGTTGTATTTTCAGATTTTCTGTCTTGTTCTATTGATCTATGTGTCTATTTCTGTACCAGTACCTTGCTCTCTTGGCTACTGTAGCCTTGAAGAAAAGTTTGAAGTCTGCATGTGTGATGCCTCCAGCTTTTTTTTTTTACTGAGTAGTTCTTTAGCTATTTGGACTATTTTTTGCTTCCATATGAATTTATTTATTGTCTTTTCTAGTTCTGTGAAAATTGACACTGGCAATTTGATAGAAATTACATTCAATCTCTAGATTGTCTTGGATAGAATGGGCCATCTTGAGATATTAATTATTCCAATTCATGAGCATAATATTTTGTTCATTTCTTTGTTTTATCCTTAATTTCCCCCCACCCCACATTCTCCCTGTCCTCCTTTAATTTTTTTGCTCAGTGCTTTGTAGTGCTCCTTGTAAAGGTCTTTCATTTCTTTAATTAGGTAGATACCAAGGTATTTTGTTTTATTTTATTTCATTTTTTTTGTAGTTATTGTAAAAGGAATTGTGTTTTTTATTTGTTTCTCAGTCTGTTTGTTTTTGGTATAGAAACATAATTCCTTTTTGTTCATTGATTTTGTATCCTGATAATTTATTAAACTTGTTTATCAGTGTGAGGAGGTTTTTGTCAGAGTTTTCTAGGTATAGAATCATAACATCTGCAAAGAGAGAGAATGTAGCTTCCTCTTTTTTTATTTGGATACCCTCATTTTATATCCTGCCTGATTGCTTATGTCAGGACTTCTGGTGCTATGTTGAATAGAAGGAATGTGAGTGGGTATCATTGACTTGTTCCAGTTCTTAGGTGGAAAGCTTCCAGCTTTTGTTCACTAAGTATAATGTTGGTTGTCAGTTTGTTATCGATAGCTTTCATTATTTGGGAGTTTTTTTTTTTTTATGCCTACATGTTCAAGGATTTTTATCAATAAGGAATACTGGATTTTATTGAATGCTTTTTTGCATCTAATGAGATAATTATGTGGGTATTGGTTTTACACCTGTTTATGTGTTGGGTTGCATTATTGATTTATATTTGTTGAATTAGCCTTGTATCCCAGAAGTGATGCTTACTTGCTTGACAAGGGTGATCATTGAAATGTGCTGTTGGAAGTGATTTGCTAGAATCTTGTTGGATATTTGTACAGCTATATCATCAGGAAAATTGGCTTGTAGTTTTCTTTTTCTGTTGGATCTTTAACATTTTGGGGTATTAGTATAGCACTGGCTTTATAGAAAAAGCCAGAGAGAATCCATTCTCTCTCAGTTGCATGGAATACTTTCAGTAAGATTGTTATCAGTTCTTCCTTGTATGTCTTGTAGAAATCAGTTAAGAGATCATCTGCTCAAGGGCTTTTTTTGGCAGGGAGATTTCTTGTTACTAAGTCAATTTCCTGAAATGTTATTGGTTGGTTTAGGGTTTCAATTTCTTCCTGTTTCAATATTTGGAGATTATGTGATACCAGGAATTTCTCCATTTCCTCTAGATTTTCTAATTGATTTGTGAAAGGACAGACCGAGAGTGGGAAGCCATTTTTCATCTTGTTCTTTAACCCTGACACAATGATGCGAAAGTGGAAGCTATGGTTTTGGAGAAATGCATACTTTAGGTGTAATTAACTTTACCAACTTTGTCTTTTCAGAAACAGACTTCCAGGTATCAGAGGTATCTCATAGTGGCAATAAAGCTTGCCTAGAGTAAAGGGAATTTACAAGGCCTAAGACATCATGTATTGGGCAAGGACTGTAAAAGTCATGAAACTTGTAATTACAAAAGTTATAACCGCTCAGAGGGAGAGCAGGTAGGGATTCGATCTTCCAGTAAATTGAGCAGTATCTACGGGGAAGCCAAGGATCCCCCGAAGCTACCCACTGGGAATGCCTAGGAGATAAGGGGAGGTACATCCTCCACTAGCTCTAAGGAATGTCATTTGGGAAGGTGCAGGAGCATTAGAATCCTTGTCATGCCCTTTTTTAGGGGCTATGATAATGTGGGCAAACATTAATGGGTCTCTGTGTCACAGGTTCTCCAAAACATATACAGGTGGTCGATAAGGAAGTCACAGCAGTCACGGCAGTCACATCTCCAAGAAAAGGATTTAAGCCGGGACTCTGGGGGGCTACAACGCTACCCTCACTTGGAGTGTAGGCCCACTCCCTGTCTGTGGGGAGTGAACTTTTCTTAAATAAATCTTTTCTTCTCTCACCTCTGTGTGTTGCAATTCTTTGAATTCTACTCGGATCTCTGGGTTCCCAGCATGCACCTCCGACTTGCCAGTCCTGGCAATGCTGCACACCTCCCCTCGCCTCTACACCCTCGCCCTGTCCAGAACCCTAACAATTTGCATACAGATGTTCATAGCAATCATTGGTAATCTTATAAAATGAATTTCTGCACAGTCAGTTGTGACATCATCTTTTTACATTTCTAATTGTGTTTATTCAAACTTTTTGTTTGTCCATTTGGTCGGAACTGTATTCATCTTATTTATCCATTCAATGAAAGGGCTTTTTGTCTTAGTTATCCTTTCAATTTTTTTGGTGTCTTCATCAGTCAACTTGAGTTTGTTTTAATAGTTTTATTTTAAAAATTTTAACTGATTCTAAAATTGCATCATTCTTGACTTTACAAGTCCCTTAGGTGTGATGTTAGGCTGTTTTCTTGAAATCTCATTATTTTCTTGATATGTGCAAGGTAATGTTATAAACTTCCCTCTCAGCATCACTTTCATGTATCTCAGAAATTTTTCTTGTGTTGTCTTTTTAAAAATTTGTTTATAATAATCTTTTTATTTCTGCCTTGATTACTGTGCTAACCAAAAAGTCATTCTAAAGCATGTTTAATTTTCATGTATGTGTTTTGTTTTGGGCTTCTTGTTGGTTATTATATTTATTTTTATTCCACTGCTATCTGATGAGATACTTAGTATGATTTTAACTTTTTAAATTTGTTCACATTTGATTTATGCTCTAGTGTGTCATAGATCTTGGAATATATTCCATGGGCTGATGAGAAGAATGCATTTTATGTGGTTTTGGGGTGAAGTGTTCTTTAGATGTCTTTTAGATCAATTGGTCGAGTGTTGAGTTAAGGTTTCATATTTCCTTGTTGATTTTTTTCATTAGTGGTCTGTCTAAGGCTATTAGTGGAGTGTTAAATTATCTGGCTATAATGGTATGACTATCTATGTATGCTCTTACTTTAACTGACAATTGTTTTACAAAGTTAGTTGCTCCTATGTCAGTTGTATGTATATGTATATTCAGGATGGAATGTCTTGCTGGTTGATTGAGATTTTCATCATTATGTATTCTTTTTCAATGTCTTTTAGTAACTTTTACTGGCTTATTCTGTTTGGTCTGATATAAGAAAAGTTACCTCTGTTCTTTTTTGTTTTCCATTTGCCTGGGAAATCTTTCTCCATTTCTGTAAGTAGCACCTGTGGGTGTTATTTGCAGTGAGACTGTTTTCCTGAAGGCAGCAGAAGGATGTATTATGTTTCTTTATCTAATTTTCCAGTCTATGTCTTTTAAGTGTCATGTTCTGTCCATTCAAATTCAAGTCACTTATTGATATATTGGTGTTTGTTCTTGTCATACTTGTATTAAGAGATTGCTTTGATTTTTAGGTGTTGTTTTTAATTTTTATGGTCTGTGAACTCTGTGATTGCCTATACTTTTGTGATGGGTAAAACCATTCTTTCCTTTCTGTGCCTAGAACTTTCTGAAACATATCCTAAAAGTCTGGTCTGGAGGTGGCATATTCTCTTATTGTAATGGGAAGGATTTTAATTCTTCTTAGTTAATAAAGTTTTGCTTGGTGGGATAGTAAATTCTTGGCTAGAATTGCTTTTCTTTAAGAACATTAAAGATGGGACTCTAGTCTCTTCTGTTTTGTAAGGTTTCTGCTGAGAAGTCTGCTGCCATTCTAATGGGTATTTCTCAGAAGGTAGACTGTCTTTTCTCTTTAGCTGCCTTTAAGAATTTTTTTTCTTTTATGCTTCCCTTGTGGAGATGAATTATATGTCTTAGGAATGGTCTTTTTAATGTAATGCCTCATAGGAGTTCTCTGGATCTCTTGCATCTTATGACCATCTCTCTAGCAAGATAGGATTTTTTTTTTAAATGCCCTCTTGAAAGGTTTGTTCCAGGGTATTCTCAGTTTCCCCTTCTCTCTCAAGGATGATAATTAGATTTGGTCTTTTTATATAATTCTAAACCTTTCATAGGCTTTGCTCATTCTTCTTGAGACGTTTCTCATTTTGTGTAAGAAACAAACAAACAAAAAAACCATGTACTAGGTTAGTTCAATACTTTGATCCTCAAACTTTGAGATTTTTTTCCTTTGCCTGTTAAGTTCTGCAGCTTGGGATTGTCATTGTGCTTCAAAATATCAATAAATAATTTTTAATTTCCAGGAGTTATAAGTGGACCTTTTTATACTGGCCAGTTCTGCTTTTATTTCCTGCAATGTTTTCATTGCCTGGATGATCTGTGCTTCCATTTTCTTGTGGCTTTTCTTCACTGGCTTTGCCATCCATAGTCGGAATTATTTGTCTGTCATCAGGGACAGGACATTCTGGATGAGTTCCATTGCTTGGGATCTGGGAAGCTCTTTTGTTGGTGTTGACTCATTAAGGCTTTGGGAATTATTAGTGTTTTTTCACTGATTCTTTCTCTTCTTTGATGGCAGACTCTTCTTTTTTTAAAGTTTTTTGTTATTACTGCTGTTTTGTTGTTTTTTAGTTAGATAAGATTGCTATCATTGGAGTGGCCTTCTGTGTGTGTGTGTGTTTTTTTTTTAAACCACAGAGTGCTCCTCTGTTGTGGTGCACTCCACCTTGCCCTGCCTAACTACTTTGGGTCCTGCTGCTTTTCTGTATCTAGCTGTCCCATGAGATTGTCATCATTTGGCTGGTACCGATGGGTACCAGATATCACTGCAAAATATTCAGTGATGTGAAGGTGTAGAGGTTGAGTTCTAAGTGAAGTTTGTCACTGATGTCTCCAAAGGACTTTTTGGAGAAGCTCTCAGATGCTTTAGTCTACAAACTAGTCTGTGAGATGCATGGTGGCATGGACTTTATTCTCATCTCCTTCTCAAGGGCTGCATTAGTGTCTCATATGTTGTAATAGGATGTGGCAGTTGACCTTGAACCAAGAAGTGGTACTTGTAAGAGATAGCCAGCTATGATGGTTTCTGTGGACTTGAGTGCTTGACCTTTGTTTTCCGGGGAAGTGCACCACAAATAACCTAGGTAATAAATGAGGTTATGGAAATTCCCAAAGTTCCTTAGTTTTTGGGCTTTTGAAAGGGATTGGAGAGGGGAAAGCTGATCATAGATGACTAGGTCAGACTGGACCACTCTCTAGCACCCCATTTGCAGATATGATTGGCTATTCCAGTGGGAAATAAGTACACTGGCTGCTGTGACCAAGCTTTGGGGATATCTGCATCTTTTCTATTATATAAAAGGGTTCACACAGGGAGAAAAAGGTTGCCAAAATGACAGCTTCACTACCCTCCCACTGCTTCCAGCTTTTCTTCCTTTGTCTGATACTGTCTGTCTTCAGAACTCAGTCTTGGTTTTTTGTTTTTGTTTTCTGCAGTAATACGCCTCCCCCCCCCACTGGAACTGGTTGATCAACATTCCAGACTCCCAGCTGTGCACACTCAGTAGGAACTGGGAGGGTAGATGGGCCCTGATTACTGTGGCAGTGCTACAGAAATGGCAGAATTGTCACAGCAGTCATGTGAGCAGAAAAGGATTACCAGGATGATAGGGCTCCTCCTGGCGTCCCTTCTTTTGCTAGTCTGTCCACATTCAAAACTCAAAAATTATTTCAGCAACATAGTCTCTCACTGCAGCTTGCCTCACATTTGAGCTGCAGCTTGCTGGGATTCCTTCTTGTCTGCAAGCTGACCTCTGAGTGCTGCTTGCAGGGAACTAGTTTTGGGGGATGATTTGACTGTAGACATTCAGAACTCAAATGGGTTTTTAGTTCCTTGTGGGCTCTGGCAGCACTCTGCTTTGATGTATCCAGGTCATTTCTCATGTGGGAATAGACTTTGAGGCTGGTAGGGAAGGAGGTCTCTCAGTCCATGGCTGGAGTGAGTGCTGAGTTCCTAAATTTTTACACCATCACTTCCCATATCTAGAGGGTGCTTTCTGTTTCCCACACAACCTGGATGAAAAGGGGGATTCCTGGCTACAAAATAATCTGCCTGTTCTGTCTCCTTCCTACTACATTTGTATGCCAATAGTTCTCTGTGGGTTGTCAGTTGCATCCTCCATCTCATCCTGCTTCATTCAACTGCTGGGGTGCTCCAGCTGCTAGGGTTTTCTTCCTTGGTTTGCTCTGTGAGAAATGTGCCATTTGGCTGTCTCTAGGAGACTATCTTAAATCTCTCCCTAAATAAATTCCTTTTTAATATGTTTTTTTTTAAATTTTTGTTAATTTTATTTAGATAGAGAAGAATAAACAAATTAATAATACTGTGTTGGCTTCCCTATATGTGAATTTTAGCAATGCCTTTTACAAAATCTTTCTTACATATTTTTAAAGAAAATGAAAAATTAAGACGGATTTAACTTGATTACATTATTCAAAGATAGCTTGAAAAAAAATCATATTATCTCTTAAGAAACACTTTCTGATAACATATAACAGAAGATTGTTTTCTATGCTATGAGGGGGACACCCCCCAAAAAAACCAGAATTATCTTTTGGAGGGTGGACCTTTTCTAATACAGACTTTCCCAGTTAGGTACTGTTCTAAGAAACCATTAGCATCATTGTTCCTGCTAGTGTTGTTTTGAGAGTCTGTGTTTGACTTCAGTGGTTTTTTTGTTTGTTGTTGGTTTTTGAGTCTTTCAAGGCATTTGCCCATTTCTTGATGGGTGATTTACAAGCACCCTTGCTCACACCACATTGAGTATTCAGTTTTTTACCAAAAACAGCATCACCTCCATGCCCCACACTCACTCAATCTCACCCAATATCACCCAAAGTGAATTTTTTTTTGTTTTCCCGATAAAAAAAGTTGTCAAAGGGAAACATTTTGCCAGTGTCAAAGAGGTAATAAAAACAAAAACAAAAACAAAAACCAAAAACAGCAAAAGCCCGAAAAGGCAACATAACTGAAGACTTCAAAAACAGTTTAGAGCATTGCAAAAAGCATCTTGATAGGTGTACTTCATTAAACAAAGAGTACTTCTTCAAAGGTGACTGAAGTTTAAACATGAAAGAATAGATACAATGTTTTAATAAATAAATGTTTTATGGGGGGATCCTTCCTCAAATATAAAAACATCTGAAAATTTTAAAAAGCTCCACACACTAAGAAAAAAGTTTCTGAATTACTGCTACAAGTAAATCACTTAAGAACTAGAGAGTCAATAAGCCGAACAAATATTTAATTGTCAAATTTAAAGTAAATCAAAGTGTTTTTGTTAAAAAAATTTATTCAAAAGAGTTAAAAATAAAGCTAATATTGAGGTATTACATAAATTATTTTTAAAAAGAACAATGTGTGGTAGTTCTCATTGGGAAGTTTGTGTTAGAATCATAAAATTCTTCACAATTTTTAACAGATTACCATACTAAGTATACTAATAAGTATAGATATTTATAAAATATACTTTTAAGAATATTTGCCACAGTGCTCTTAAAATAGTAAAAAAAACTTGAAAAAATGAATGTATAACAATATAAAAATTATTACATATTCACTTAATAAAATGCAATAACTAAAATTATTGTAAAATAAAAGTTTTTAATGAAAGTGAGAGGGTTAGAAAACGGTGTGATGGATAATAGAATCTCATGGGGAAGTGGAATTTTCCAAAATACACTGGTCTGCCATAGTTGTTCATCAAGACCTTAAACATGATATACCAGTTATGCTCAGAAATGTGTTTCCAAGTTATTTTAGTCGATTCTTCTCATTTATTGCCCTTAAAGAACAAGTATTTTAGAATAATGTGCTAATAACATAGGGATCTAATATATTTGTACTTTTCTGTTAAGATGAAAAAGTAGGTTATAAAACTATATAAAATTATATTTCATTTTTATAAAAATGTAATATAAAATATCTTAGCATTTATACTTTAAAAGATAAAAAATATAAATACCAAAATGTTTGTTTTAACCACGTGCCTATGTATAATTTTACTTTATTATTTTTTCTGTATTTTCTTAAATTTTAGTTATACATACATATTCTTGTGTAGCCCAGTCCTTATTTAAAATTGCCACTTCCTACACATAATTTCCTGTCACCCTTTTCACCTTTCTCCAAAGAAGTTGTCACTGTATTTTATATTACATAGTTTTCTCATTTTTTGTTTCTTTTCTGTCTCTCTACCAGAATGAAAGCTCTTCTTGACAAAGATATGCAATAACCTCAGCCAGGCTCACAGGATTACTCATTAAATGTTTTTGAATATGTGGATGTTTTCTACTTGCATAAATCCTTGAACTAAATAGTAAACTAAAATTTCAAAGTCAAGGTGAATAGTATACATTGTATGAAGTTGTCGCTTTAGTCTTAATGAATTTGAACTATTCAGAACTTTTCATTAAAAAATAAAGAAGGCAGATAAATGGCTGAGTATTCAAACACTGTTCTGGAATATCTTCTCATTTCCAGGTCGATTAGCTGTTTTTTCTTGTTAATTGCTATGACTTCAAAATAAAAGTTTCATGTAGATTGGGTAACCATGTCTCCAAATAATCATTAAGTTACCTAATGTAGTGACATATTTTATCTCTGATCATATTTCATGTGAAAGCTCTCTGTGATAATTAACCAGGTATTTACCAGACTGTAAATATTAGTATCTTCTATAGAATCTGGCTTTACCTAATTTCTTCATGAAGCCTAGAACAATGCCTAGTACATTTAAAATATATATATAATCCTGCTTGAATGTTAAGTGAATGAGTAAGAATTACTTGTAATTATATAGAAAGGAAAATAGACTAAACCCAAATGACCTGAAATTTGATTTCAACACTGCCCAATTACTTATTAGTTATTAATGTATCTTAGGCACATTAGCTTGCAAGGTGACATATAGTCTTACTTTTCCTAAAGTAATGCATTTATAAAATGGACTACTCGAGTACTTATCACGTAGAATGTTTGCATAGAACAAAATATACTTGTATGTCTTATATATACTAACTATATTTATGTATAGTATATGGTATATAACATAGAATATACTGTATAATTATATATATTACATACAATTTATATTTATTAGTAACAATTATATAATATATGATACAGACAACACTTGAATATATGATACAGACATAACAAACACCAAATAAGGGCAAGTTATTGTCAGTTCTGTTGTTGATATCATTATGTTGTTTTATTATCATTATAGTTTTTTGGGGTTTTTTTTGAGTTAGAGTATCACTCTGTCACCCAAGCTGGAGTGCAGTGGCATGATCACAGCCACCCCAGTGTTGACTTGCTGGGCTCAGGCAATCCTTCCACCTCAGCTTCCCAAGTAGTAGGAATTACAGGCATGCGCTACCACACCTGGCTAATTTTTTGATACATTGTAGAGACCAGGTCTCACGGAGTTGCCCAGGCTGGTCTCGAACATCTGGGCTCAGGCAATCCTATTGCCTCAGTCTCCCAAAGTACTGGCATTACAGGCTTGGGCCACCCTGCACACGGCTTAGTTTTTTTTTTTTTATTGTTATCTAATCTCCACTAGGATCAAGGTGAAGAAAGGGGCATCTACCATGGTATAAATGAAAAGAAGAGGTTATATCTTTATTCCTAATCTATCAGGAAGTTAGACTCATAATTTATAACCTTGC
>CAUYQG010049702.1:0-10559 GCA_963574415.1 Tarsius wallacei | reverse complement strand
CAGGTGAAGGCTCCGGGATCCCAGCGGGGACAATCTTTCTTTTTTTTGGAGTTGGAGTTGGAATCTCACTCCCTCGCCCAGGCTGAAGTGCAGTGGCACACTCTCGGCCACCGCAGCCTCGGCCTACTGGGCTCTGGCGATCCTTCCACCTCAGCCTTCCAAGTAGCCAGAACTACAGGCATGTGCTACCATGCCCAGCTAATTTTTGATTTATTGTAGAGACGAGGTCTCTCCAAGTTGCCCAGGCTGGTCTCAAACCCACGGTTTCAGGCAATCCACTTGCCTCCGCCTCCCAAAATGCTGGGATGACAGACTGAGCCACCGAGGCCAACCGACACTCTTTCTACTCTCTTTCTGTTGTCTCGCTCTTTCTGACCACGGAAGAGTCCCAGGGCCTCCAGCTTATTCCCCAGGGAGCTCCATGGGCCATGCACAGAGCAGGGCAGAAATGCTGATCTGATGACAGTGTGTTTTCCAACACCATTTCAGAATTCCAGAGTGTCCACACTCTCTCCAAAGCTTCCCTCTCATCCCAGAGGCCACCCCATCCCACACTTGGCAAAAACCACTGCTATAGCAAGGCACATCAGGGCAGGAGTGGAGCAGTAGGGACATCTCCTATGTTCCCAGCTTCCCACTTGGGTGCTGGCTGCTTTAGGACTGAACAGAAATTGTTTGGTCAGAACCAGGCTATGGGGAAAAGTGCTGAGTAGAGATGGACCAACCATCACAGCATCAGTCCCCCACTCATCTGCTAATTAGGGCATTTAAAATTTCCAATGGGGCAACCCCTCCAGGTCCCTTCCCACTATGGGAGCTTTTCTATCCACTCAATAAATCCTGCTTTCTCAAAAAATGATAATAATAATAAAGTCTCCCATGACCGGGTGCGGTGGCTCAAGCCTGTAATCCCAGCAGGTTGGCAGGCCAAGGCCAGAGGACTGCCTGAGCCCAGGGGTTCAAGATCAGCCTGGGCAACTTGGTGAGACCTCGTCTCCGCAATGAATCAAAAAATTAGCCAGGCATGGTGGCGTGCCAGCTGGTTGGAAGGCTGAGCACAAGGAATGCCTGAGCCCAGCAGGTCGAAGCTATGGTGGCCATGAGCATGCCACTGCATTCCAGTCTGGGCAGCAGAGTAAGACTCCAACTCAAAAAAAGTAAAAATAAAAGTCTCCAATGGACTCAGCTGCTCCAGGAAGCCATCCTTGAATGAAGGACTTCTATTCTTTACCATTGACTTACTATGGCTCTGCTCTGACCTGGCTAGCTCACTCTGCCTGTCTATGTGACAATCTATCTAGCCAACATCTATCTACCCTGGGACCTTTACCATTTTGCCCATGTACCAAATTTATCACTTGTGAAAAATATCCAGTAGACTTAATACCATTGGACAGTTCTTTTCAAAGTGTGGTCACCAAACCAGCAGCATCAGAATTACATGGGAACATGTTAGAAATGCAAAACTGTGAGTTCTACCCCAGACCTACTGAATTAGAAACTCTGGGCTGAGGTGAGTGGATTGCCTGAGCCTGTGGGTTCGAGACCCGCCTGGGCAACTTGGCGAGACCTCATCTCTACAATAAATCAAAAATTAGCCGGTTGTGGTAGCGCACGCCTGTAATTCCAGCTACTTGGAAGGCTGAGGCGGAAGGATCACCAGAGCCCAGCAGGTCGAGGCTGCGGTGGCCGGGAGCGGCCACTGCACTCCAGTCTGGGCGACGGAGTGAGACTCCAACTCAAAAAAAAAAAAAAAAAAAAGAAACTCTGTGAGTGTGTGGTAAGTCATCCAGGTGATGCTGATTCATACTTAAGATAGAATTATTTCCACAGGGATTTAATATGACCCACCATCCATAAAAACAAATGAATAAATAAATAAATAAATAAATATATACACACACACACACACACACATACACACACACACTCTTTTTTAATAGTTGGGATTTTTTTTTTTTTAATTGGAGTCTCACTCCGTCACCCAGGCTGGAGTGCAGTGGCATGCTCACCGCCACCCCAGCGTCGACCTTCTGGGCTCTGCAATCCTTCCGCCTCAGCCTTCCAAGTAGCTGGAACTACAGGCATATGCTACCATGCCCAGTTCATTTTTTGATTTATCATAAAGATGAGGTCTTGCCACATTGCCCGGGCTGGTCTCAAACCTGCGGGCTCAGGCAATCCACTTGCCTCAACCTCCCAAAATGCTGGAATTGCAGGCTGAACCACTGAGCCCGGCTAATAGTTGGAAATCTTATATCATTTTTTTTTGTTCTTTGCACTCCTCTTCCACAGATTTTTATAATGTAATACATTTTTTTTCAGTCTTGAGAGTATTTTATTGGTTACTTTATCTTACTTCTTTGGAATAAATTTACACATAAATTATCATTAAAAATGTTTTCTCTGTCTATAACATTCTAAATCTTAAGCATTTCTTGCAACTGAGTTATTACAATTGCATCATTACATAAATAATTGATGAAAACAACATGATAAAACTTTTGATAAATATTATTCAACAAAAATAAAACAATAACAATTTCATCTTCTGATAAGCTGAGTATCTCTTTATTTTCAGTAGTTCATATATCCTTTGATGAAGTAATCAACTTGCTTACTGCACAAATGAGCTGTGAGTCAGCATCAATTAGATTCTTATTTAATGCTAAGTGTTGAAAAACTGTGTTTGCATAAATAAGTAGATGGAAATAGAAGTTTTGTTAAAACAGTTTTCCATTCAATTAATCAAAATTTTTCTAAATTGCAAAGCAATTTAGCACCAGAAATTATTATATTTTTAAGACCTAAAAATATGACTAAGACCTTTAACTTTGTTGAAAGCAAAGAATTGGAATCTATCTAACTGGTGACAGACCTTGTTATTGAAAGCATTTAAAAAGTAGGCAAAAGAAATGAATAGACACTTCTCAAAAAAAGATATACGGGCAGCCAACAGACACATGAAAAAGTGCTCAGTCTCACTCATCATCAGAGAAATGCAAATCAAAACCACATTGAGATACCACCCAACCCCAGTAAGAATGGCCATCATTAATAAAACAAACAACAGATGCTGGCAAGGATGTGGAGAAAAGGAACACTTCTACACTGCTGGTGGGAATACAAACTAGTGCAACCTCTCTGGAAGACAGTGTGGTGATTTCTGAAAGAACTAGAAATGGACCTTCCATATGACTCAGCAATGCCCCTACTGGGAATATACCCGGTGGAACTCAAATCATTCTACAAAAAAGATAACTGCACATGTATGTTTGTTGTAGCTCTAGTCACAATAGCTGAACTGGATTAAAAAAATGTACATATACACAGTGGAATATTATGCAGCCATAAAGAAAGACAAACATATGGACTTCGCAGCAACTTGGATGGATTTGGACTCAAGCATACTCAGTGATCTATCACAGAAACAAAGAACAGAGTGCCATATGTTCTCACTCATAAGCGAAACTTGAACAATTATAATACTATAAGAAAGGGATTGACAGTAGTGGGAAACTGTCAGGGGAGGGGAGTGGGATTGGCAGTTGAGGGAAACTGCTAGGGGAGGGAGGGGCATATCTCATCAACAAGGATACCTGCATAATCAATGTTTGTATACTTAACGCTGAATTGTACCCCACATCTTTATAATAAAAAAGAAAGCATTTTTGCAATTTCTGAAATTTATATCCCCCAAAATTTTGACCAAGATTTATCAAATGACTTTCCTGAAGTGATACCTTGCTTAACTTGGTATACTCCAAAATATTTGGGAAAATTAGATTTTTGAATTATATTATAGTATCATGACTTCAAAAGAAAAATATCCAGGCCTATGATGATGGCCAAACAAGCTGTCCACTCAGAAACTTCAGGTTAAGGGACTAATATTGCATGGGCTCTAATACAAATGGCAGTCCCTGTGTATGCATGATATAGTAGCCCTAAAACGCTTTTGTCTTATCGGGTACTTCAAATATATTCTTGTTAAAATTAAGAACATAACTCAGTTTATGGAAACACAGCCTTCATGCTCTCTAATTAGCAAAATGAGTCATCATTGTCAACCCAATCAAGTCAGCCTTAATATCTGTCAGAGAAATTTTTTTTTAAAAAGAGTCTGACTTAATTTTTAATTAAAAGTGTTGATATGCAGCCCCTGACCAACCAATCTTACTTTTGAATTTGAAAGTGAAGACGGAAAGATGAATAAGGATGAGATGCTTGATGTAAATTATCGGCTGATGAAACAAGGGGTAATGTCCTTATGTACTAATCCCTTTGCCTCGGTCCTAGCTGTCCTGGTGCTCATCCTCCTGAGCAAAGAAGGCATCCTTTGCCAACAATCAGGGCACAGAAGGTCATTAAAAAACAAAACAAGCCAAGCACCTGTCCACTACCCACTCTACCATGGCTCTAAAAACACAGGCCATTCAAAAGCAGGCTGAAGCTCTTTTTTCTAATACCATGCCTCACACTTTACAGAAATGTGTGCAATCCAGGGAGATAAACCAAGTCCTGTGGGGGTTGGTGCACCGTCAGGGGTTAAATCATGATAGGCAGAAAGATACATCCACTTCCTAACCTCCAGAGCCTATGAATGTGACCTTATTTGTAGATGTAATTAAGTGAAAGATCTCAAGCTGAGATCATCCTGGATTATACTGGTGGCCCCTAGATCCAGGCACAAGTGTCCTCATAAGAGACACACAGAGGAAGGCAGATACCTGGGGAACAGAATAGCAGGTCATTTGAAGACAGAAGCAAGATTGGAGTGATGTAGCCACGAGCCAAGGAACACTGGGAGCCACCAGAAGCCGGAAGAGGTGGGGAAGGCTTCTCCCCGAGAACTCCCAGAGAGAGTCTGACCCTGCTGTCACCTTTATTTTAGACTTCTGGCCTCCAGAACTGTGAGCGTCTAAGTTTCTGTTGTTCTAAACCACCAAGTTTGTGATGCTTTGTTATGGCAGCCACAGGACACTGGCACATGCATTTAGATTGAAGAAGGTTTGCCAATGATGTCACCCTCTCATATATGATGCTTCTCAGTTTCTTGGAAGTTTCCACATGAATGAGAAATATGCCTTATTTTGTACCTCAGGTAAAGGGTGATGATAAATGGGGACTTAGGAATGCAAAACTGGTATGACTACTGAAGAAATAAAGTAAAAGCATGTTCTAAAACTGGCCAGGCTGGGGCTGGCCAGGTGGGGCCAGTGTTCCAGTTAAGGACAGGTAAGACCCTTAAATATTATTATCAACAAAGGGAGAAACACAAGCTTCAATCATCATAGCAACCAGATAGCATGAGACAGTTGGTGAAACAAAATGAGACAGCTGGTTTATCTGAGGTCTGTGTTTGCTTTATCTGAAGTTTGAGTTTCATATTCTACAAATAGAAACTTACTCAATTTAGGCTTTTAAAAAAGGTCTCTAGAGCATTTGTTTCTTAACAATGAAGCCAAGAATTGGGTCTGGGCAGATTAGGTAATAATTTCCAAGGAATAAAACAGGGGTGAGGTTTATTCACCTCATACCCCTTTTCCCCCTTGGACTCGAGTGACTCTCCTTCTCCATCATTTGGAGTCCATGGAGTAACAATCTCAGAGATTCCCTTGTCCCCATGAAGAGAAGCAGTGGTCTTGGCTATGTCTCTGGCCTTGTGCCTTCATCTGGGTCCTCAGTTTGCACCTCATGCTATCTGGCTGTTATGATGATTGAAGCTTGTGTTTCTCCCTTGGTTGATAATAAAGGATACCTTCATGCCAGATGCCTGTCAGAGCACACCTGAAGCTTAGCACTAGGCAAAGATGACAAGATATCAGTTCAGAGGAAAACTATGTACATTGGATTTCCTGAGAGATATGGTACACACTTGCTCCAGACCTATGGTTCTTAGAAAGTGAGGGTCGGTGTTTCAGAGACTGGTGAAGGTATGAACTTTCAGCCATAGACTACACAGTCACATTTTTGTGTACAATTATATAAGGATTCATAGACAACCCCCCTGACAAAATCCATTCCTATAAAACCCAATGGTTCCAGATATTATTAAAGTGAGAAGACCATCAAAGGGCTACATACCTGGTCACATAATTCAGTTACCTGTTAAGACGCTCACACAAATTACACTTTTTACCATCCACTTCCAATATGAAATACGGGACCAAAGTGTTCTGGAATTCCTCACATATTTTGTGTTAGATCATGGATAATATTGCTTTTGATATCCCAAGGAATCATCTTCAAAGAACAATGAGAAGACCTTCTCTCAGGTCTGCATACCAAATAGCCATTGTCCACCCTTGAATAAGAATAAGCGTTTCTGTTGGACAGACACCAGGGATTCCGTGACACAGCGTGCTTTCCTCTGTGTGGTGTCGATACAGCTTTGCTGCTCACGTCTCTGTATGTCAGCCTCATTCTGGTCCTATCTTATTTTTTTCTTTACCCTGAATCCTCCTCCCCCGCCCCCTTTTAAAAAGTATTTACTAAGGGAAATGACATAAACAGAGAACATTTGAAGCACATACTGAAGCGGATTCACCTGGCTTATCTGTTTAGCGCTTTCTTGTTGAACATAAACCATTCCCTCTCATCTTCGCATACTCCTCTCCTCCCCTCTCCCATCCAACAATCTCTTCCTCTCTCTCTCTCTCTCTCTCTCTGTCTCTCTCTCTCTCTCTCTCACACACACACACACACACACACACACACACACACACACACACACACAACTGTTTCCAGAAGAAGAGCTTTCAGAGGCTGCTCCTTCTCACGGATGGACCTCTCTTGGCATAAGCAAAAGACTCTGCAAAGACTAATGGGTTAGAAAACACGCAGTATTTGATTTTTTGTTTCTGTGTTAATTTGCTTAGAATAATGGCCTCTAGCTGCATCCACGTGGCTGCTGAAGACATGGGACTAAATACTGAGGACACACAGGCGTAATACCGATGGGAACAACAGACCCTGAGGATATCTAAAGGGGGAAGGGAGAAGGAGGCAAGGGTTGAAAAATTGTCTATGAGGTACCGTGATCACTATTTGGGTGATGAATTCAATAGAAGCCAAACCTCGCCATCACACAATATACCCATGTAACAAACATGCACCCCTTGAATCTAAAAAAAAAAATGGGTGAAGTTGAGATGACTTTCTGCCTTCAGCTCATAAAGTAAACAATAAATAGATATTACTATAAATCCAGATGAAAACACAGAATGTACAAAGACTCTTAAAAATTTAGCTTCCAGTCTGGGTGACATAATTAGACTCCAAATCAAAAAAAAAAAAAAAAAAATTTAGCTTCTTGTAGTCATTTTTAAAAGCTTCTTCAAATCTGTTGTTTTAATAGAGAGGCATAATCAGCAGACAGATACATTTCTTAAATTTCCTATTATCTTCATCCCTTGTCCAATAGTACTCTGTTATGATGCTTTCTGTACCAAAAGTAAAATTGCCAATTACATTGCCTCTAAAAAAAAAAAACACCAATTGTCATACAGCCATCAGTTAACTGATGCTTGGGTCCACTTGAAGATTGGTTTGTATACTGTGTTGGCTGTTAGATAGCAGTTTGAATAATAACATGGCCAGTCGTTATCATGTTCAACAACAATTTGGAATCCAATACATTACAATAGAATTAAACTGGCTATTATAACTCAATAACCCTCACCTCCAGGTGTATCTTCAAAGAAATTACAAAGGTAAATTGAGAAGAAGGAGCTTTTTATTTTTTCCCCTGAGAGGCATCCAATTTTAACAAAGCTATTACCGGTCTTCTGTTACCACACAGGGAAACTGCTCCTTAGTAATTTACAAAGGAAGATTTGTAACTAATTAGGTCCCCTTTGCCAAAATTAAGACACAAATGAATCACAAAATTGACCCTTTTAAGTGTAGCATCAAAGATGTGTGCAGCTGTTGACAAGAAAGCAGATGATAAATTGTAACAATTGGAACAAACAAAATCAAATGAGTTTTTAATGCATGAAAATGTGGAAGAAATTAAGATGAGATCAAAGGGAATTGATTTTCAGTAGCTGCAAATCAAACAAGGAATAAACCCAAAGTGACTTCTTGTCTTTTGCTTACAGGCTACCAAACCAGGGCCTTGAAAACAATGTTTTCTTCCATAACAGAGGTAAAATAATAAGGAAATGGGATTTTGCTACCTACTTATAAAACAAAGGTTTTCTTAATTTTGGCTTCAAGCATTTTAATAGGTGTCATTTTTGTCTTTGAAGTGTATTTTCTTCTTTTGCCACCTACAATTCTGTGACAGGAAACTGTCAAAGGGCCATTTTCTTTCTAATAGGCTTCTATTGTCCAATCTTGATTCTAGATCCTTCTGTATTATTTTATTTTAAATCTGGTTATTTGCCAAGAAAGTTACATCAGTCTTAGCATAAACATTGACGAAACTGGTATATGAAAATTTTCTTAAAAATTAGTAAAACCATTATTCATGAATTATTTCTCTCATATTGCTTAATTAGTTTGATTTTGATCATTAACATCCCATGGGAGTCATGAAAGGAATTTTTCTCTTTTCTGTAGAATCCACTGAAGTTTTCATTTTATCATTTTATTTCACTAGTTCACCATTAAAGGACTTTTCTCAAATCCATGACATTGTTCAGAGTTTTATTTTTGAGCTTTAGGATTAGATTAAGTGATACATAAAATCCTTTCTCCTTCCAATTCATGATTAGCAGTGTTTCTGTTTTTGTTTTGAGATAGGGCGTCACTCTGTAGCCCAAGCTGGAGTGCAGTGACCCTATCCAGGCTCACTGCAGGCTTGACCTGGTCTCAAGTGATCCTCCCATCTCAGCCTCTCAAATAGCTGGGACCACCAGGGCACACCACCATGCCCAACTAATTTTTATTTTTTGTAGAGATGGGTGCTTTCTATATTACCTAGGTTGGTCTCAAACTCCTGGGCTCAAGCAATCTCTTGTCTCAGCCTCTCAAAATTGCAGGCATGAGCCACCACACCTGACCAGCAGTGGTGATTCAGAGTTAGCCACCTGTGTCAAACCCCAAGGGTACTGTTTATCTGCTGTAGGATTCAAGGAGGTTGCTCAGCAACTTGAGACCCTTTCCCATCTGTCAAAAGGAAGAATTGAGTAAATAAAACAATTCAGTTATTCATGCCTAGTGCTGAGAACATGAAAAGTTCTTAACATTGCTGCTATTTTAGCTGCCTTTACTATAATTAGTAGAAACATGATTATTGCTTTTGTGGCTTTAGTTGTCATCTTGCTGTAGTACTGAGAAAGCCTCATTTCCCTTCTCAATAAAACAACCTAGAAGATACAGGGAAACACGAACACTTATTAAAAAGAAAAGCAAAAAGAATACCTGGGACTAGAACTAAGTCAAACTTAGTTCTAACTAAGTCTAATCTTCTATTTCTAGCATTTGGAAGAAGTTTGTACCAACGCTAAGACAGATGAAACTGGGTTAAGTTAAATTCAGACTTAAAGCAAGGTTGGATGACCTTTGATATTCCCAACAGAGTCCACTAAGGAGAGTAGGGAGAGATGAGCCTAGTTGCTGCATATAGAAGCTCTGAAGAGCAACAAACCCCCTTTAAATATCTAAAAAGCTGCTTACATGTACCCAGCGGGGTGGCAAGTAAGACTGTATGGAGTCCAGAGACTCAAAATTAGGAAAATGGTAGGTCTCCATGGCGTACCCCGAGGATGATCAAAGAAAGGAAAGACCCCACATGCAAGCAAGGTCTGTGAGAAAGTCCTTGAGCAAGAGCAAGGGGGACATCATCTTGAGGCTGCAGCAAGGGGACATACCTCAGTTGAATGCTAACCAGAGCAATGGAAGCCTGACTCAGAATGGAGTATGGGACAGGTAGAAAAAGAGGCAGTTGGAAGACACAAGAAGGACTAAGAGAGAAACTTCCATGAGAAGGAAGCTGAGGGAAATGGAGATAGATTACGTGATTTCTTTAAAAATGTGTGATAAAGACACATTAGAAAAAGTAATGAGCCACATTAACAGGGTGGAAAATAGAGTAAATTATATGCTGGATGAATTTACGTGGGCTGCTGGCCATGCAGAAGAAAAAACAGGCAAGACCAAAAACAGTAACTTAATAAATAACCTGTTTGGAAAGTTTCAGATTATGTTAACAAAGTCAACAAAATATTTGCAGTTTTTCCTGTGACCTAGTAGAGTCAAGGTAAAGGCAAGTTTTCAGTATTACCTTTAAAAATAAGAGATTAAACGATTTGGGGGGAAAAAATCAAAATTATAAAGTAATTGACATGGCTTTTGGTTTAAAATGAAATTAAAACCATAATTATGTTATAAATGTAATAGTAAAAAGGAGAATAAAATATATAAAAGTTAAAGCATATAGCTAAGTATATAATCAGATAAAAATTCATGCCGGGCTCGGTGGCTCAGCCTGTAATCCCGCGCCTTTGGGAGGCTGAGGTGAGTGGATTGCCTGAGTCCGCGGGTTCGAGACCCGCCTGGGCAAGCAAGACCTCATCTCTACAATAAATCAAAAAATTAGCCGGGTGTGG
>CAUYQG010049694.1:0-31867 GCA_963574415.1 Tarsius wallacei | reverse complement strand
TGCACGAACAGACTCCAAGACAGTGCAAAGTGGGTTTCAGATTATCCATACACCTGTCAATGGATACCAGGACCTGCAGATAGATTCTGAATCACAGCTCCCCCCTTAAGTAAACCTCAAAACTGCAAAAAGGGCCACCCCTAATCTATAGTGCAACCCCAGCAACCCCTCTACCACTGAATAGTAGAATTAAAGAAGATAGTGGGGGGAAGGGGGGTGGGGAGAGGGAAGAGTAAGAGGGGAAACAGATGAGTGTACCAACAGATGGAGAGAGATGCCTAAACTGAAACAGATAAAAAAATAGACCACAGCTACAGACTACCCAACTCCCATAGAATAAAAAACTAAAACATAGAATGATGCTAACATACAAGCTAACCAACCGCCTTATTGCTGTGCTGTTCATCTATGCAAGGATGTGGTTTACAGAGAGGAAAGAAGAAAAGGAAGAACGAAATGGAAAAAAGAGAAAAAAATAAAAAGAAGTAAGAAAACAAGAAAAAGAAAAAACAAATAAGTGAACAAAACAAACAAACAAACACACAGACAAAAAAAAACCCAGTAGGAATAGAATCAAGTCATTAAACTAACAGAACCTATCAAGCACACTCTGAGACTTTTCGTTTAAGTCCAATGTCCTTTCAGCTCTGATTTTTAACTGTCTTCTGAGGCTGGTGAGTTTGTTTACAGTTACAGCCAGTTGCCCCTGGCCTACCGTGAAGGGCAGTTCGGGTCTGCAGTCAGTTCACTAGTCAAATCTGGCCTTTTTGTTGTTGTTGCCAATTCGGTGTTGTTACCTTGAGACGCCAGCAGGTGGTGATATCTCACTGCTCCAGATTGTCGCCTTTTATGGTCTTTTGTCTCAGCTGCTCTGCCCCAGATGAGCGGAGCGAAAGTCGGCTCGTAGAATCAAAGAAAAACTGGAGATAGGATCCTGCCTCAGGCCCACAGCCTGGCTGGATGTCCACGGTGTTAGTGGAATCAGCTGCGCTCTCAGCAGATCTTGCTTGGAGAAGCTTCAGAGTCTGTAGTCGTGGATCGCCTCAGGCACGGGAGGGGTGATCTGTAATGGCAGCTACTGAGGCCCCGGCTGCAGCAGCTGTGGTGATAGCTGCTCTGTCTGCAGTTTCAGGTTGTCCAGACTGGCGTGTTATCTCAGCGGTAGTGATGGCCGAGTTCCACGGAAACAGCGGGCTTCCAATGATGGGATCCGCAGCCCCCGGAGAAACAGCTAGAGGCCCTCCATGTTCTCCCTTACGGAGCGTCTCACAGACCAGGCTGTCCCACCGCCATCTTCCGTTTCGTGCCCTGTCTCATAATATACTTTTAGTGAACACGTGCTGCTTGGTGATGCTACCTGAAAATAGGACAAATTTCTTACCCTGGTATTAAAGACCCAGGATAAAGTTGTCCTAAATTGCAATTAAGAGCTTATCTCCCATAGAGGTTGAACTAGTTTGCATTTCCACCAACAGTGTAGATGCATTCCCTTTTCTCTGCATCCTCACCAGCATCTGTTGTTTTCTGCTTTTTTATAGTTCAATCTCTATGAAAAACAGTGTGGTGATTCCTAAAATAGCTAGAAATTGACCTTCCATATGACCCAGGAATCCTCCTTCTGGGAATATACCCAGAGGAACTTAAATCACTCTACAAAAAAGATACCTGCACAGGCATGTTTATTTCAGTATTATTCAAAATAACAAAAATGTGGAACCAACCGTGCTGTCCATTGAAACTGGACTGGATAAAAAAATGTGGTACATATACATGATGGAATATTACATAACCATAAAGAAGAACAAAATTATGGACTTCACAGCAACTTCAATGGATTTAGAGTCTATCATACTCAGTGATCTATCACAGAAACAAAGAACAGAATACCATATGTTCTCACTCATAAGTGGACCTTGAACAATGATCATAATACTATAAGAAAGGGATTAGCAGTAGTGGGAAATTGCTGGGGGGTGGGATTGGCAGTTGAGGGAAACTGCCAGGGCAGGGAGGGGCACACCTCATCAACAAGGGTACCTGCATAATTAATGTTTGTATACCTAACCCTGAATTGTACCCCACATCTTAAAAAAAAAAGAAGAAAAAGAAAAAAAAGAAACTGGACTGGATAAATAAAATGTGGTACATATGCATGATGGAATATTACATACCCATAAAGAAGAAAAAAATTATGGACTTCGCAGCAACTTGGATGGATTTAGAGTCTATCAAACTTGGTGATCTATCAAAGAAACAAAGAGCTCAGTACCACATGTTCTCACTTATTAATGAACCCTGAATATTTATCATAAAACAATAAGGAAGGGATTGGTGGTAGTGGGACACTGTCAGGGAAAGTGGGGCACATAGCATAAATAAGCATACCTGATCTCAAATCAGGTGAAGTGGGGAACAAAGATAGGCCCAAACCTTACCTATACAATGTTTTTCATTGTAAAGATCTTTTACTTTTCTGGTTAGGAAGATACCAAGGTATTTCATATATTATTTTGTGGCTGTTGTTAATGGGATTGTACTCTTTACTTGGTTTTCTGCCTGTTTGTTGTTGGTATGTAAAAATGCAACTGTCTTTTACTCATTTATTTTGTACCCTGAGACTTTGCTAAAGTCCTTTATCAGTGCAAGGAGGTTTTTGACAGATTCTCTCGGATTTTTGAGGTATAGGATCATATTGTCAGCAAAGAGGGGTAACTCTTTTCCTATTTGGATACCTCTGATTTCCTTCTCTTGTCTGATTGCTCTAGTTATCAAAATACTGCCATGTACCTTCTCAGATCATAGTGGCATGAAAATGATTATCACCACCAACAGAAGTCCCCCAAACTCCACAAAGACATGGACGCTAAACAGCATGATGCTGAGTTATTCCTGGGTCAACACAGAAATCTAAAGATCCCTGGAAACAAAAGATAATGAGGAAGCATCTTACCACAACCTTGGGGATACCATGAAAACAGTACTAAGAGGGGAATTTATGTCTCTATGAATACACATCAAGAAAGTAGAAAGATCACAAGTTAACAGTCTAACAAACTACCTAAGAGAGCTGGAAAGACAAGACCACCAAAACCGTAACTTTACCAGAAGAATCCAGATCACCAAAGTAAAAACCAAATATGGATCATAGAAGATAAAAATATCAGAAATCTGTTTCTAATATATCCTTCACCAAAGAATCTTTAAGCCATCAAGCAGATAAGATAACTTCCTCAAATAAATTTCCATCGTGGTTTGTACTTTCTCAATCATGCTTTGCAGATCCTGCCTTGTCTTTTAGTTTTTTTCCTATCTTCTTTGACATACAAAAGTTTGTAGATTATTAATGCATACAACTTGTTGACTTAGAGATAAGTATACAACCATGAAACCATCACCACAATCAATGCCATAAACCCACTCATTCACCTCCAATAGTTTTCTCCTATTCTTTTATTCATTATTATTATCATGCTATGATCAAAACACTTAACATCTAAGCACTTAGCAAATTTTTATGGGTACAATACAACATTGTTAACTATGTGGCTATGCTGTACATTTGACCTCTAGGACTTATTTATCTTGTATAACTGAAATTTTGTAGACATCACTAATACTTCCTTGTTTTCCTCTCCTCCAAGCCTCTGGCAACCACCATTCCAATGTGTTTCTATGAGTCTGACTACTTTGGATTCATCATATAAATTGTATCATGTAGTATTTGTCCTTCTGTGACTGGCTTATTTTAACTAGCTAATGTCTTCTAGGCTCCAGTTTCATAAAGGTTGTCAAAATTGCAGGATTCCCTTGCTTTTTAAAGGTTGAAGAATGCTGTATTGTAGGTATAGACCACATTTTAAAAATCCATCTGTCAGTGGACATTAGGTTGCTTCCATGTCTGGAGTATTATGAATATTGTTGCAATGAACATGGAAGTACACATAACACTTGAAGACAGTGATTTCAAAACCCAGTATTGGGATTGCTGGATTATATGGATGTTACATTTTTAGTTTTTTGAGGAAACTTTGTACTGTTGGTGCATCAGTTTACATTACCACTAACAGTGAACATGGATCCCCTTTTCTCCACATCCTCACCATCATTTGTTATCCTTTGTGTTTTTATTTTATTTTATTTTATGACAGCCATTCTAACAGATGTGAGGTGATATCTCATAGTGGTTTACTTCTATTTCCCTGATGATTAGTGACATTGGGCACCTTTTTATAAACCTGTTTTTACCATTTGAATAACTTTGGAAGAATGTCTACTCATTTCTTTGCCCATTTTTTAGTTGGGTTATTTGTTTTTGTTATTGAATTATAAGAGTTCCTTTTATATTTTGGATATTAACTCCTTATTAAACATATGGTTTGCAAATATTTTCTCCTCATTCTACAAGTTATCTCTTCACTCTATTGATTGTTTTCTCTGTGGTAGAAATGACCTAAGTCATTAAAAATAACCTTAAAATATGTACAATTAAAAAAATAAAATTCAGGACTGTATGGAAGTATATATTACCTAAATTAAACTGAGTGTGGTTATCGAAGTGGAAAAAAAATAGAAACAATAAAGTCCCTGCTGGAATTTAGACATGGATCTAATTAAGAAAAAAGAAGTATCACTAGAGACAGTAAAGAGAGAAACAATACCACATTCTCCTCTCTTTTACTATGCACATGATCTCATCTGGAAGCATTTATAACACTTATCATCTGGCAATGGCACCAGGATTTTCTCAATATTTCTTAACCAGATAACAACCCCTGCACAATGCAAAACTTACATTCTCAGAGAATTTCTGATAAAATCCACACCGAATTTAAATTTTTGTCATTGAAAAATTTTAAATGCACAAAGCCTGTAGTATCTTGTCAGAAAATATAGACAGTTTTACTTTCTGGTTTCTAATGTTAATGTAATATCTATCAGGTAAATCTACTATATGTAGTTATAGCAAGTATAATATTATATGAACAACTGACAAATTTATATTTTTATTAATGTTAGGGATTTTCTATTTTTTGTGAAAGCGTAGCATCTAATTTGATAATAATGTCCCTTCACAGCAAAGATCTAAAACAAAACATAAATAAGATAGAATTGAAGTGGAATTATTACTTTGTTCTTTGTTAAAAAGAATGTAATATCCTTTTATGTTGATCATTTACATTAACTTTGCTGTGTTTTTCCCCAGTTTGAACCTATCATATAAAAATCCAATACCAGTGATTTTCACAAAACATAAACTAGCTTAGGGAAGAGCATACAGTGGAAAGTAATTTTATTTGCTAAACACACACACACACACACACACACACACACACACACATACACATACAGAATAGGATTGATGCAGGGAAAGACTTCAAATTTTCACATCACTTTTTTTTTTTTTTTTTTACCGAATTGGTCCTTGTGTTTGACATCCTGCGTAAGGCTTGGTAGAGTGTAGGTTTCAATAAATACCTCCATATAACCTCCAAAGACATATAGGTTATTTATCTTGAGATTTTAAGCAAGTTTCCCTCTGAACCTGTGATGCCATACTGATATTGTGGGTATTAAATAGCTGTGAGCCCTAAAATTAAAGATAAGACAGTGTCATAATTGAGAACAACTGAACATCTGAGATCACAGAGATTTAACAGTATTTTTTTCTGGAACACTGCACCTCCCTGAAGATACCTTTGGTCAGTCATAGGCTCTGCATTGGATGTCCACATGAAAAAAATATGGGCTAAATTCCACCTCATGGAGATTTTCAAAAGGCGATCTATTTACCTAGGAGAGCTGTCTCCAGGCTAATCTTCAAAGAGTCAGGCGGGGGTCTTGGCAGCCCGAAAGCTGCTTCTTTGAAGACTCAACTAGATTTTCTAGATTTATGAGTTTTTAAATATTATTTAAATATGTCCTCACACATATTATTGTTAGGACAATATTTGTATTTGGTTTATAAATTTTATTTTTATTTGTAATTCTAATTCTATCTGTAATTTATTTTTATTGTGTGAAGTAGTCAACTGCTACCTTTAATAGCATGCCATGCTTTAATTATAGACATTAATATGTGAAGATAATGACTAATCCTTTATTCTGTAGTGAAAAATGAGGCTTCTAAATTACACTTGATCAAATTAAAGATGTTCACTTGAGTTTAAATTCTTAGGGCTTAATATTCATGTTATAGCTATTATAATAAAAGCAATTGGCATTTGCTTAAACAACATAATGATTAGAGCTTATGGTAAACCTGTAAACAGACCCAAATGGTATAGGTAGTACCTCCCCTTTGTATTTTACTTTAATTCTTAGTGTTGATGGTTCGTTGTAAAGCTCTAATCATGCTCTCCGCAGTGAGGAGGAGGTCATCCCTCAAGCACTGGCAGTAGTGCTTGGAAGACAACCATAGCAATTAACTGGAGTGACAATCGGGTTGTAAAAGGAAATGAGATGCACTTGTCATTAATATTTATTAAAATATAATATTTGCAATAAAAAATAAATACAGTCATCTCTCGGTATCTCTGGGATATTGGTTCTAAGACCTTCCCCAGTTACCATGAGAAAATGTTCAAGTCTCTGATATAAAATGGTATAGTATTTCCATATAACCTCTGCACATCTTTCCATTTACTTTAAATTATCTTTCAAGTACTTATAATTCCTACTACTATGTAAAGGTTAGGTAGGTACTTGCTATATTGTATTGTTTAGGGAATAATAAAAAGAAAGAAATTCTGAGGTGGGATAAAAAGAGGTTCTTTAATGGGTACAAAAGTATGGTATATTGAAGGAATCAGGTTTAGTGTTCGATAGTACAGTTGGGTGACTACAGTTAGCAGCAATAGGTTGTATATTTCAAAATATCTAGAAAAGAAGATTTGAAATGCTCCCAGCACAAAAATGATAAATGACTGAAGTAACAGACATGCTAAGCATCCTGATTTGATATTATACATTGTATGCATGTATGAAAACATGTACTCCATAAATCTGTGCAATTATTATGTATCAATAAAAACATAAAAAGGATGGTATGTGCTAAATACAGATGCATTTTTTTCAACTATTTTCAACCCATGGTTGATTAAATCCATGATGCAAAACCCATGGATATAGAAGACTGACTATATAAGGTACTGGTTTTTATAATCCTCATTTATGTACCATAAAGGGATTACTAAAAAGGAAGAAGGGAGAAAAGTAAAAGTGTGGCGACACTGACACCTTAGAAAAAGGGAGTAATTGATCATTTTAAATTGATAATAAAAATATAGGGTTAGGTACAATTATTTTTTAAAACTTAAAAGTATTCACTTATAAGCAAAAAAAAAAAAATTCAAAAATACTTATAAATCAAATAAGTACAAATAAAAAAGCAATAATTAAAAGTAAGTAATGCGAATTAATGTGAAAATAAGAGAAAACATATCAGTTATGACAAAAAAGGATTCAATGCATTTATTAAGAAACAGGCTTTGAGGTTGGATTAAAATATAAATTCAAAAGCCTGTAAAAATAAAATAAACAAGAACAATAGCCTATCAAAATGTAAAACTAATATGATGGAAACAACTAAAATGTAGATTTAATTATTACACATTGAATGCCTTTATCAAAGTATCACATGTACTCCAAATATATCTGTACCTGTTATGGACCCCTAATCATTAAAAATAAATTTTAAAAAATAGAAAGAGGTTATTTAGCAGTCAAATAAAAAACATGACAACATATAAATAATCAATCATTTAACAAATGGTATAAAGATAACCGCTCACATTAAAAAGTTATATCCCCAATCAAAAACTTAAAAATAAATCAAATCTCTATAGATTAAGTACTAATATTTGAGAAAGACTGAAACTGAGAAGATTTTTAAAAAATAGAATTTTAAAAAATAGAAAGAGGTTATTTAGCAGTCAAATAAAAAACATGACAACGTATAAATAATCAATCATTTAACAAATGGTATAAAGATAACTGCTCACATTAAAAAGTTATATCCCCAATCAAAAACTTAAAAATAAATCAAATCTCTGTAGATTAAGTACTAATATTTGAGAAAGACTGAAACTGAGAAGATATTAAAAATAAATTTCTGCCCGGCGTGGTGGCTCACGCCTGTAATCCCAGCACTTTGGGAGGCAGAGGCGAGAGGATTGCCTGAGCCCAGGGATTTGAGACCAGTCTGGGCAACTTGGTGAGATCCTGTCTCTACAATAAATAAAAAAATAAAATAAATACAGGCACATGGTGCGATGGCATGTGCCTGTAGTTCTAGTTACTTGGAAGGATGAGGTGGGAGGATCGCTTGTGCCCGGCAGGTTGAGACTGTGGTGGCTGTGAACATGCCACTGTACTCCAGTCTGGGCGCCAGAGTGAGACTCTGACTCAAAAATAAATAAATAAATAAATAAATAAATAAATAAATAAATGTTTATGTAATTTTCTATGAATCACTCTTTCAAACAAATTGTAAAACTCAGAAAATACACTGCAAAAACAAATAGATTAAATTGTATTTATGTGTATATAATACTTATAAGCTAAGTAAATGTAAGAAAAGCAGGATAAAATATAGAAAAACATATTTATAACATACATGACTGACAAAATGTTAATTACATTTAAAAAATAAAGATTGGCATTTTCCAGAAAAATGGAATATTTCAGTAGGAAAAAAAGCAAAGGAGATTAACAAATGCTAATACAAATAATTAATATTCAAGATAAATATAAACACATGTTCAAACAAAAACAATACACTTTAGGAGCAGAGGGAGAGGACTGACTGAGTTCAGGGATTCAAGACCAGCCTGAGCAACATGGAGAGACCTCGTCTCTACAATAAATCAAAAAAATTAGCCGAGCACAGTGAGGCATGCCTGTGGTTCCAGCTACTTGGAAGGCTGAAGTGGAAGGATTGCCTGAGCCCAGCAGGTCAAGGTTGTGTGGCTGTGAGCTTGCCACTGCACTCTGGCCTGGATGACAGAGTGAGACACCGACTGAAAAAAAACAACAAACCCAAACCAAACCAAACAAACAAACAGAGAAACTAAAAAACAATGAATATAATGAACTTCCCTGACACTGAATTGACAACGTTTAAAAATATTATAATGGCAGTCGGTTTTTTGAGTAAAAGGCTCTTGTAGGTTTATTATGATTTATAGGTATAACATTTTTAGAGAACTATTTTCTCATATTTCTGATAGAAATATTTATTAAATTTTATGCAGAATTTTAATTCTAGAAATTAATTTTAATGTGACTTTTACATAGAAAAAAGTTTGTACTTATTATAGTGCCATTTCAATAAATATTGGTAAGAATCTTCATGCTTAATAAAAGATGATTGGTTCAATAAATGTTGACTCCTTCATAAAATCAAATACTGTAAAAGTATTAAACACATTTTATAATATTTAATAATTTGGAAATACATGTAAATGATATTTTAGGTGTTATAAAAAGAAAAGATGAATGGTGAAATAATCAACCTTGGCTTTATTTTGTCAGTCTTTTCATGTTATTGCCCATTTTCGCAAGTACCATATATTGTTTTTCTCAACTCTCCTGCTGTATGAACCCTAGTTTGTGTATTAAAGAGAATCAGATGGTTTTTGTAAACATTATAAGAAATTGTCTTTAGTCTTAAACTTTATCTCTGTAATTATAGATTAACAGATAAGATAAAAAAGTATATGATAAAGGTTAGACTTAATTTTACAAATATAAGTACATACAAGTAATTAGGGAATTGTAAAATAAAAATGAAAATATCATAATTCATTTTCCTGGGAACCTATTAAGAATTGAAAACACAGAATTTACTTTCAGAGATAAACTGAGTCACATTTTCCTTTCTACAATTTCACCCCTACCCCAGGATAAGTGCTCTGAAATTGGAATAAAAAATCATTGCATTTTACAATCACTGTCATGCATGTAGAAGTCATGGCATAATTGATGCACCATTCCACTTCAGCCTCTAAAAAGATGAAGAGAGATCTAGAATCTAAGTTTCTTAAAATAAATGAAGCTTTGCAGAATGTATGCATATAATTGATGGGAAAGGACTTTATATTCTGAAAGTTTAGAAATTGTGGTTTCATCATAATTCCTAAAACAAGGATGGACACAGATAATTCAATTTACTTTATTTTGTAAATAAAGGCAAGAAGGTCTAGTGATATTAAAAGACTCCTTGGAAGTCATATAGTAAGTTAGTGACAGATCTAGAGACAAAGTTTCCTGCTTTTTAGAGAATTATGATTAGTAAAACCATGTCACTGTGGCAGAAGGGACATGATTCAGCAAAATGACAGATACATTTGGCAAAGTAAGTGGTTGAGAATAACTGAAACTGGTAGTTAATTTGACTAGAAATTTAAATGGCAGTATGAAAAATTTACCATAGCTTTCTGCCTATTTATTAAATTGACATAGAAAGAAACTGTTTCCTATATAAGGGTGGCAAAGTTGTGGAAAGACTATGTAAGATTGTTTTTTGTGTGTGGATTTTAAGTCAAGATTAGGCTCAGTCTCTTTTTTCTAAACTTTATCACATAAACCATAAACATGATTGACAACTTTTTTGTTGTTGCTTTGCAATATGGATGTCTTAGACCATTTGTGCAGCTATAGCAAAATATCATAAACTAGGCAGCTTATAAATCACAGAAATAAAATTTATTTTTCTAAGTACTAGAGAATAGGAAGTCCAAGTTCAAGTGTGGGGAAATGGAGAGCACTAAAGTAGACGTTGAGCCTTGGGCCATGGGGACCAGTCTTACACTTAGAGAGACCTGAAGTCTCAGGGCTGCGGGGTTCTGACTGAGGGCTGTGTCTGGAGGTCAGCCTGGCTCCGGGATTCACTGGAGTGAGCCTGGTATTTGGGTCCTTGGCAAAGTCAGGTACTCACTTTACTCCCTCACACAGAGGGTATTTCTCTCAAAGCTGCATTGGCTGGGGGAAGGGTGATACTGACAAGTGAAGCTATTCTTCTAACTCTCTTCAATGCATCTTTTCATATTTCTGTGCTCCACTTGGGTGCTGTAATAGCTCACCTGTATTATTTATCTCTCATGAAGGTATTTTTGTGTATGGTGGTTTTTCAAATTGATGTTTCTGTAAGGGGACAGTGCTGGAAACTCCTATTCCACCATCTTGTTGACATCACTGTCTTTTATTCAAATGAATACACACACACACACACACACACACACTCATACACACACATACACACACATATATATTCATTATATATATGAATGAATATATATAATATATGAATGAATGAATATATATATTCATTTGAGTGTATATATGTGTATATATATATATATATATTTTTTTTTTACTGGAAGAAACTTATTACATAAGAGAGAGTCAAATTTTGGGCAAAATTTATCAAAAATAATGTTAGGATTTTAGAGTATCTGACTTTAAGCCAGATTCAATTGTCAAGGCAATCCCAGTGTCCCAAGCCTCATATCGCATGTAAATTTAAAGACATTTAGATTTCTCTTCTTAATTGCAGGGTATACATGCAGTCTATACTTTCAAATTATTAAGGTAAAAAAAATTTTTAAATGGAAAACAGAACCCATTTTTTGTTTTAGGGTACTGTAAAGTGTTTTGTCTATAATATTTCTGTTGACCCTGATTGCCACAAGATATTTATATGTAAGTTCTGCCTGAGCATCAGTAATCGGGGGTGAAGATTGACCCAGAAAAGTTTTACCCCAGAGAGCCAAAGGCAACACAAATAGCAACAGAAGCTAAAACAAATGCTTCATTTCATTCCTTTTTTTTTTTTTTTTGGAGAAAAGGCATACAGATTTATTTATGTATTTACAGGAGAGGATCACAGCATGATCATCCACCTACCAACACAGTTCAGAAGCTTATATACCATCTTGAGGTTGCAGAAAGAATGGGGGCTTCGATCTTAGTCACTTCATTCCTAACAAGTGTTTTGACAAGTTGACTATGCAGAGCCAGGACTACGGTAAGGCAAATGAAAAGCCTAAGGCTCAGTATTCAAGGAAGCACTCACTTTCAGCAGCCACTAACGAGACAGAGTGTGCTATGCAGTAGCAGAGATCCAGTGCTTTTTGTCTCAAATGCAGGCAATCGGAGAAGGAGCAGGACATTCTATAGGTGAGCATAGAAGGTACAGTACAATGATACATTTTATTGTTATTTGCAGAGATGTTGAAGATGGCTTCCATGATGATTTTTTAATGGTGCAGTTAGCTGCAATGAGCACCTAGCAACGTATAGGAAAGTCTCTCTTCATAGCAAAGGTTGAATATCCTTTCCTTAGGATTTTACATTCTTCAAAACTGTCTGTGCAAATGATAAACATCTCATAGTATATATAAATATGTAGCTAACTATACAGAAAGAAAACTTTGAATATTTTATTCTTAAATATTTTAAACAAACTGAAAGTAAGATGAAAATTATCATATTTTGTTCTTCTAGGGAGAGAAGAGTCAGGTACAAAAGCTAGGATTTCTCCCGTACTCCATTATAAAGAGCCATTCTATTATGTGAATATACATGTCTTGCCCTTTTCACTATAGATTCTACATTTTTATGAGCTTATGCCCATGCAATTACTTATACTTTTTCCAGGGCATCACCTGATAATTATTGAGGATTCATAATTAATCACAATGTCTTCTTCACTAGCTTCTAGACCAGTATAAAACTAGACAAAGAGCTTTATGAAAAATACATGGCAAAGCTGATTGGGAGAATAACATTCCAGCCCCAAAACAAAAGGAAGCTTTGTAACACTCTTTCCACCCCAAATCTAAGGACCCAGATAGGAAGAGCTGACACTTAGCCAGAAAGCCGGTGTGAAGGACCATACCCTGCCCCACATGCCTTGAAGTAATAGGGCAAGAAAGGAGTCTGAACTTCCCAAAGCTGGAGTGAGGAGGACAGCATGCTTACCTGCTGGTCATCAACTGAAAGCAAGAGAGAAGGAAAAAGGAAGAAAGTGAGAAATCTGAGTCACGCCAGGTCAATTATCTTCATTGCAAGTTTACCTATTAATGCTAATCTACAGGGAGCAGTAACTGAGAAGTGAAGAACAGAGGAAAAGCTTTTTGAATCCTTCTCTGGGAAGGCATACGCAGTGCTAAATATCCCTATGTTTTGTTCAAAGCAGTAACGTGTGGAGAGGGAAAGTAGAGTTCTTTCTTTTTATGTCGTGGGAAACGTTTTATATGTATTATCTCTTTTTATCTTAGCAAGAACCCTATGATTTAGGGAATTCATATTCCCACTTTACAGATTCTGCACTTGAGGTTTAGAAGTTGAGTAATTTGGCCTATGTCACAGGTAAGTAGAGCAGAACTTGGACTCCAACCTGTGCTCTGAAATATGACATGGCATTTTATCATATATCCTTCTATGACCCAGATGGAATATCACTTTGTCTCTGTCTTCCTTTATTCCTCCTACAGATATAAATATTGTTCTACTCTCAACGTCGCCACATTTGCTTAGTACATCTGTAGTTCTCAAAGCAACTCTAGGATTTTTGATCATTTTTTTAGGTACATTTATTATCTCCGTGACTTGATTTTAAGCTAGAAAGAAGAGGGTTTAGGTCTATTCCCTTTGGCGTACTGCATAGGAAACTCAAAAAGGTTTATTTAGTAACTTAAATTTTGCTTCTGAAAATTTAATAATTTTTTTAGTTCTGAGGCTCAAAAAATGATGAGAATTTAATTGTCACTGTAGAGAAAATTTCTGTTTCTTTTAAGATAAAATTGAAATTTTGATGTATTGGACATTTTGTTCAGTTTCAAGCAGAATTAATCACCCGATATCACAGTCTTTAATTTAAATTGTTTTTTTTTTTTTTTTTTTTTTTGCAAAAAGGCCATTTGGCTAGAAATGTTCTTTTGAACCCCACAGTTCTTGAATTGGTGCCATCGTGTTAAAATCCCCAATACTATTTTGTACCATTTGAGTTGGGATGTAAAATGAAAGCTGTTATTAACCTGCAACTCTGTTTCTCAACTGGAATTCTGCCTGAGGTCTGACAGGCTTTATTTTAAGCCCTAACTTCTTATGTGAGGAGTTTACACACAAGCCCTGAGATTTTGAAAGCTAACCATCATGGTGTGTGCATGAAATTCTGAGTATTTTCTACATCTGTTATCTGTTTGAAAATTCTGACCTGAAGGCACAAGGCATTTGAATTACAGACCATATGGAACATCTGGAAATTTCTCATTTCCATTTGGTGGGCCATAACTAAAACCCATCTCTTCCTAGTTCATTACTTCACTCACTAATGATGAGTGCTACATCAGGTCTGTTTCAATTCCCCTTTCTGGCTCAATAGTTCTCTATGCCTTTTATTTCCTGCTGTCTTGAACTCTGCTTCACTTGCTTCCCTCCATCTCATTTACTATAATGATAAGGCTCCCTCCACAAATTATTTTGGTTCAATTAAGTATACAGGAAGGCCAGACATTAACATCACTTTATCCCTTAGGTTAGATTGACACTTGTCGTGAGCACACCTTGTTCTGGAGAGAACTTATGATATTTTCATTCATAAGCCCCATGCTTGAGGAGGGACTAGGAAAATTTTTAAAAACATTTTTTTCTTACTTTTTAATTTTATGCAGATTCACCTGCTTTACTCATTACATAGAGATCTTTTTTTCTCATGTATTTGAAGCTGACAGTGAGGATGTTACCTTTAAGTAATTTTTATACTTTTATACTACTCATTCGTTTCAGCAAGAGGTTCAGGGAAGTGGTGCATATGAAGCAAGTAGCTTCCTTGGGGTCCGCTTTTTATTTTCCTCTCTATTTCCTCCTTACCAAAGGTTGCCACTACCAGCTAAGCTTGCATCAGATCTGCTATTTTTTTTCCCTCTACTATTAAATATGTGATCTTAACATTTTGGAAAGCAAGAATGGCTTTGAAGACTAAACCAGGGAAGGAAGGCATAAGAAAGCAAGAAGAGTTTTATGCATTTAAAAATGAGACTCTTTCCTTCTCTTTCCACTTAGAGATGAACTGAAAACTTTTGGTATGAGTGGCACATGTAAAAATCCTTCTATATAATTGTGTATTGGCTTTTTAAAAAAGCAATAGAAAAATTCCTGGATGTTGTTGGAGCTTAAGTGCATGTTAGTAATGCACGTTCTTTTTTCATGAGCGATGAATCAACTGGGAACTAGACACGGGGAGCAGGAATAAAATTAAAGGCTTCACAACTGCTAACCTTACATTCTACAACATAACTTGAACAAAAGTTCTCTCTCTCTCTCTTTTTCCCTTATGAACTTTAGAATCTACATTTGGTGAGAGATTGATGAGAAGTATGAAGGACAAGGCCTGCCTCCTCAGCCACTAGGAAGGAGCAGAAAGCACAGGGAAGAACATGTGTGAGTTGCAAATCACAGTACCCTAGGCCTTGTTCAGTAGGAAAACACTGACCAATAGATGGCAGCGTTTCTCCATCCCACTAGCCAGGAAAACCCACCTACTCCCTCTGGCAGGAAGCACTGAAGAAAAAGCGAGAGATTCCTCAGTATTTTGGGGAGGATTAATGGCTCTAAAATGTGAGTTGCTAAAAAATGAGGGGAGAAAGTGCATAGTTTTCTTTGCGGATGGCATCACTGTTAAGACTAAAGCAGCAAGCCAGGCTCGGTGGCTTAGCCTGTAATCCCGCGCCTTGGGAGTCTGAGGTGAGTGAATTGCGGGTTCGAGACCCGCCTGGGCAACTTGGCCAGACCTCATCTCTACAATAAATCAAAAAAAATTAGCCGGGTGTGGTAGCCTGTGCCTGTAGTTCCAGCTACTTGGAAGGCTGAGGCGGAAGGATCGCCGGAGCCCAGCGGGTCGAGGCTGCGGTGGCCGGGAGCGGCCACTGCACTCCAGTCTGGGCTACAGAGTGAGACTCCAATTAAAACAAACAAACAAAAAAACCAATGATTTCACCTTTACTATTTCGCATATATGCTAAGTTTTGAAGATTGAGATACAATTGTAAGACTCATTTGCCAAATTTTAGGAGAAAAGTGTTAATCCCAAAGTAGTCAGCACACATGGAACCAGAGCAGGGAAATGATAAAATTAAAACGAGAAATTTGGGGAAAGAGGCATGAATGGGGAGAAGAGGGAGAGGGAGAGGGAGAGAAGGGGGGGGAGGGAGGGAGGAGAAAAATATGATTACTCTGAGGAAAATTTAAAAAGCCAACAAAAAAGTACAATTTTTTTAGTAGGATTTTTGAGAGCAGTTTTAGGTTCACAACAAATTAAGATAAAGGTACAAAGATTTCCAATAAACTATGTCTGCACACATGCATAGATTCCCACCATCAACATCCCATTGATGAACCTACATTGACACATCGTTATTATCCAAAGTCCACAGTTTACTTAGGGCTCACTTTTGGGGTTGTATACTTTATGGGTTTTGCCAAAGGTATAATGAAATGTATTCACCGTTAGAATCATACGAAATAGTTTCTTGACCCTAAAAATTCTCTGTGCTCTGCTCATGTATCCCCTCTTCTCAACTGATCCTTCTATTTTCTCTACACTTTTCCAGAGTGTTTTATAAGTGATATCATACAGTATGTAGTCTTTTTTTTTTTTCCAGAAAGCAGGATTTATCCAGAGGACAGAAAAGCTCCCACAGTGGGAGGGGACTTTAGGGGTTTGCCCAACAGTATGTAGCCTTTTTAGTTGATTTCTCTCCTTTAGTAATACTCATTTGTTTCCTCCATGTCTTTTTATGACTTGATAGTGTTTCCTTTTTAGCGCTGATTACTATGGCATTGTCTGGATGTACCACAGTTTATCCATTTACCTACTGAAGGACATCTTGATGCTTCTATATTTTGACAAATATAAATAAAGCTGCTATTTGTGTGCAGGTTTTAGTTTTCAGTTCCTTTGGGCAAATACCAAGGAGTGCAACTGCTAGATTATATGGCAAGGGTGTAATTTAGGAAGAAATGGCCAAATTATCTTCCAAGTTCTCTGTACCTTTTTCCACACGTCCACACGTAACAACAATAAATAAGAGTTTCTGTTGCCCCACATCCTTCCAGCATTTAGTGCTGTCAGTATTATTGATTACGGCCATTCTAATAGATGTGTAGTGGTATGTCACTGTTGTTTTATTTTTCAGGGACTGAATGACATATGATGTGGAATGTCTTTTCATATGATTATTTGCTATCTGTCTAACTTCTTTGGCGAGGTGACTATTCAGGTTTTTGCTCAGTTTTTAATCTGATTGGTTTTTTTATTGTTGAGTTTTAAGAGTTTTTTTGGAAAAAGAGTTTTTTTGGGTAACATTCCTTTATCAGATAGGTATTTTGCATATATTTAATCCTAGTCTGTGGCTTGTCTTTTAAATCTCCTGACATTGTCTCTTACAAAGCAGATATTTTTTAATTTTAATGAAGTTCAGCTTATCAATTTTTTTTTTGGTGTAAATCATGCCTTTGATGGTGTTGTATCTGAACAGTTATCACCAAATCCAAGGTTGTCTATGTTTTCTCCTATGTTATCTTTTAAGAGTTTTATAGCATTCACATTTAGGTATATGATCTATTGTAAGTTAACTTTTGCATAGACAGTTGGATCCTTGTCTGGATTTATTTTGTTTTTTCCATGTGAATGTGCAGTTGTTCCAGTGACATTTGCTGAAGACATTATCATCTCTTGTATTACTTTTGCAAAAATCAATGAGTTATACATATGTGAGTCTATTTCTGGGATCTCAATTATGTTCCACTAATCTATTTGTCAATTCTTTTACCAATACCACACTCTCTTGATTACTGTATCTTTATAGTAAATCTTGACATCAGGTAGTATTAGTTCTCCAACTTTGTTCTTCTCTTTCAATACTGTGTTGGCAATTCTAGGTTTTTAGCTTCTCCTTGTAAACATTAGAATATATGATACAATATAACTTGCTGAAATTTTGACTAGGATCTATAGATCAAGTCAGGAAGTACTGACATATGAACAATATTGAATTTTCCTACTCATAAACGTGGAATATCTGTTTACTTAATTCTTTAATTTTTTTCATCAGAATTTTGTGGTTTTCCTCATATATATCTCGTATATCTTTTGTTAGATGTACACCTAAGTATTTCGTGTTTGGGGGTACCAATACTTATGCGGTATTGTGTTTTAAATTTTAAATTTCACTTGTTCATCACTGATATATTGACTTTTGTACCTTAACCTTGTATTCTGCAACCTTGCTAAAATTGCTTAATAGTTCTAGAAGATTTTTGTTGTTGAAAAGTACAAGTCTTTACTTCATTAGAATTCTAAAAACTGTGAGTGAATAAGTGGCACTAGAATTGGAAAAAAAAAAAATAGAAGCAGATTAGATAAGGATAATAAAGGGAAATCAGAGGCTTTTGTATGATGAGAGAAAAGAAAACATCCATCTCTCTCTCTAGGTATGTACACAGGAATGTCAATTGCATACCAAACATCCTCTGCATAGAGCTCTTTGCTATTAATCTAGGGCCAACAACAACAACAACAAAAACAACAGCAAAAACATTTCTACTCTTAAAATAGTAAAATAATTGCCAGGATTTATTGGTGGTAAAGCATCCATATGAGCATTTTTAAAATTATTATGCATTTTCTGCTACTTCTACTCAAGCAGAGAATTTTTTTGTTTTGATTTTGAAAAGTCCACACTGGTTTAAAGTCCTGTTTCCAAGTTTAACCTTATTTTTCGATATGTAGCATTGCTTTAATAATATATAACATTGTGAAAAACATTTACCTCTCTGTTCTGTAATTTCTTCAAATTTATAAGCTAGAGTTCACTAGACAATTTCAAAATTTCTTTTTAAACTCTTTTCATTCTTAAATTCTCTGACTCTAAAAGGAGATAAAGGACTCAATCCTATGTATATTCTGAGCAATCCCAATTTTCAGAACACTTTTTGTTTTTAAATTTAGAAAATCAACTCATTCATATAATTGAACAGCAGCTACTTACTTATTTCTTTTTCAGGTGTCAGATTACCAGGGAAATAAAAAAATAATTTATGTTCATTTCAAAGCAAAAAATATTTTTAAGATTGTTGAGAAGTACAGAATTAAAATGCATGTAACTGGTTTGTTCTGATAAACTAGATCTTTCTATTAAAGTAGGCTAATGTTAGTAATTGTTGCATCAGATGCTATTGTTTAGCAATACATTCTTGAATAGTTTGGAAATATATTGAAAAACCATCCCTGGACATAGTTTATGTGTTATATACTAAGCATAAGTTTCAGTAGAAGAAAGAGGTCAGTAAAAATACAATTAACATATGCTTCTTTCCCTGAAATGGTTTTTAGTCTGATAAGGAAGAAAACATAAGCCAAAAGTACATGTGAAAGAATGTGATAACTATGTGAGATACATTAATTAAAACTAATTTAGAAAATACTTGATCTCAAGTTTCCAAAGTGGAACACTAGAGATTCAGTGTGAAATCTGTCTTGCTTAGGCTTTTGGATCTATCTTGATTAAGAGTATGCTTTTAAATCAGATGAACTTGGGTTTTGCAGTACCACTGGTAAGCTCTTTTACCTTAGGGAAGTTCTTTTATTGCTCTAATCCTCACTTTTCTCATATGGAAGATGAGAGTAATAATTATATTTGTGTCAAAGGAGTAATATGACAAATGAGATAATATCTGTGCAGTGTTTAGCATATTGCTAGCACATACATGGCTAAAATATGTTGAAAACCATTCAGAAGTAATTACATATTACTGTGTTAATGAATCTAATTGTAGTGAGAGTACTCCTGGTTCTCCAGATAGGAGAGCAGGTTGAATACAGATAATTTTTTTTCTTCTTTATCTTCAGTTCTTTGATTTATATAACCATGAAGTTTCCAAACAGTAATGTTAATTGGTATAGATGACTGGGTAGTTAAATATAACATAATAGTTTAAATGGCTCTACGTAGTCTAAGATCTAATTTTAGGGGAAGAAATGAATTCATTTACTATGAAACATTATCTCTCTTACTGCTAAATAATTTGTATGCAAATTGCTTTCCTAGGAGATTTTAGAATCTGATGACTTTCTTCCTACCTTTCAATTATAGGCTAGAACTCAATCACTTGGTCAGAAATGGAGCATGCTAATACCTGATTCTGCCATGGAAATATAAAAACATTTATCAACAATATAGGCTTTGGCTGCCTCCTCTACCTTGGGGAGGTGAATCTCCTCTCTCTCTCCCTCTCTCTCTCTCTCTCTTTCTCTCTTTCTAGTTTACTTTTTAAATAAACTATGTTTTCTAATCTAAAAAAAATTAAAAATTAAAAAAATAAAAATAAAAAACATTTATCAACAATCTGTAAGATATATTTTCTCCCAAATTTTTGGTTTGCTAACTAATTTTTTAAAAAAAATGAATTTAGAGTTTAACTTTTTTGCTCTACAGTATTAAAGGGAGGTGACAAGTAATTATCTGTCAAATTTAACTGTAATCCTTAGCTTTTCTTATTGATCCAATTAACTGCTTACTCTTAATGATGAGACAAGTTCCACAGCATATGGCGACAATTGTAATTTACCCTAGCCATTTGTTGCAGCTTAATATGTGTCTATTGATTTTGGTTCTTAACTGTTGTAAACACTAACAGTTTTCATCATTTAGAAGTTATAGCACTCTAGTCTGATAGTTAAATCTGAGGGAGGGATGCTTCATTTGGGTGAGAAGCTTTTTATGCCAACATAAAAGGCATCATGACTTACTTTTACTTAAGGCTATTGGAGTTACGACAGATTAGGGAAACAGCATGAGATTATAAAGCACGCCATGTACGTGTGTATTCCTCATTTATTCTCATTCAGGAATGGAAAGTATTATCTGTCATTACAAGTTATTTTAAGACTTTGAGTGTGTTATTAGTTTCAAATTTTCCATGATTACATCTTACATATACAATGGGAGAATATAATGATACTATTAAATGCACACTCTCTTTTCTAATATCTGTCACTTAATGAAAAGCAAAAGCTTTTAAATCATTGCACTTAGCCTGAAGTGTAATGAAATGAAGTACTCTCTCTCGAACAGAAAGAATAATCAAAATCTAGTTAGGCAATTAACATCTTTGGTTTTTGTTCCACTCCATACTCAATCATTATGATACCCGTATATTTATCTCCGAGTGGACTCATATGAGAAACTGAATCTAGAAAGCTGAAAAATTGCTGGATCTTTTCACATATCATAAAGTGTAAGAGACAATGGATGCAGTTTTGTTTATATTCTACAGTTTTATCTTCTTTAACATCTTCCTGCCCTTTCTTAGAAGACCAAGAATAGCACCTTGGACAGTTTGGTGCTTCATTAATATAGAAATGTTAGGTAGTGCTAGTGTCTGATGACTTCTCCATATAGCATGGTTCTTGTGAAAGTAGGCTCTTTGCACAGGTTTGGAAGGAGGAAAGTCATTCTGAAGAACATATTCGAAAACAGAGTACAGGAAAGATTTAACTTTATCTGATTTGCATAGTAAATGTAGAAGACCTCTTCCAGGACATGTAAATATATGATTTTTAGACTGAATTCGTCTCTATTTATCAAATATACCGAATAGTTGTATTTGATCACATAATTTTTGTATATAGTCACGTATTTTGCTTAAAAATTTGAGAGCTAAGCTGGGCAACCAAATCTAAATAAGTTACACAAAGCAATCACTTTTGCTTCAACTATCTATATTATATTAGGGTTGCATGTGGAGATTTATTTTGTTCTTTTATTTGAAATATATTTCCCTGTTTCTTCATTTTCCTTGACTCTCTGTGTTGGTTTCTGTGCATTACAAAAAAAACCCCACCTCTCTCTGTCTTGATAGACTCCTCCCCGAAATAAAAGGTTTAATTAATTTGTTAAGAACTAACCAAAAATGAATGAATACTCTGAGGAAAAAAAATTTTGATATTTAAGAATTGATTTTAAAGATAGTTAATAGTTACACAAGGGGGATCCCCCAATAAACAGAATTATCTTTCGGAGGGTAGGCTCAGTATTTGTCCCTCAGGATCAAAAGGTCAATCAAAGATTTTATCTGGAAGTTTCCAGAAGGTTGTTTCACTACTTGTAGAAGAAATGTCCTGAATTGTGGCAAACAGGTGATTGGTTCTTCCACCATGACAATGTACCTATTCACACAGCTCTGAGTGTTCAGTAGTTTTTGTCCAAAAATGGCATGACCCCCATGCCCCACCCACCCTATTCACATGATCTTGCCCCAAGGGATTTCTTTTGTTTCCCCAGATAAAAAAAGTCCTCAAAGGGAAAGTTTTTTGCTGATGTAGAAAAGGTGAGACAAAAACAGCAGAAGAACTAAAAGGCATCAAAATGGACAAACTAAAAAACTGTTTTGGGCAGTGGAAAAAGCATCTCAATAGGTGTATAGCATTTTGGGGGGGGCTTCTCCTTGTATCTACATGTGATGGACTAATTGCGTTGTACATCCTCAACAAAAATTAGATGAATGAATTAGTATAGATAAAAGACATTATAAGAATAATCATTAATACCTTTAATATTTATTTTAGGAGTAGATGAAATTTGTGTTGATTTTACTTTACTTTGTACATAATGAAATATTTTTCTCATTTTTCATTATTTTACCTTTTGAACTATTTTAGGGATTTATTTTAGATAGATTTATATATTTTTATCTATGAAATAAAATAAGCTTAAGTTAGCTAAACAGTATTAACTGTGAGGCATTTTTTTTTTCTGGCAGATGCAAGATATATATCCAAGAGACAAGAATGGGAAGCATTTAATTTAAACTTAAGTTTTTAACCTTATTTTTATTTTAGTGAATCTTGTAGGAAAAAGCTCAATTGTATTGATTTTTGATCATGTGTTTCCAGAAATGAAAATGATGCTTTTATTTCCCACTCTTATCCCCCTTGAGTAATTATGCTTTAGAATCAGTTTTGCTAATGGAAGACTGCTTAATTTAATAGTTGTGGAATATATCTGGGGAGAGTAATTTGGCAATTGTGAAAACTGAAATGGGATTTCACTTGTCAGGTTTAGAATGAAAACAGTAAAGATAGTCACCTAATGAAAGATATTTTAAGAGTTGTGAGAGTAAAGATGGTCTTCCCTAAATTACTGACTGGTCAAGTATTTCAGGCCTAATGTGATCCAAACCACAACAGAGACGTCCTGGTGACTTTGCTATTTGCATGACGTTTTCATTCATGCATGCCGTTTTTTCTTTGTGTGTGTGTCTTTTTGGTGTTGCTTTTCCATTAGATAGAAACATATCAAAGGAGTTTTATGATGTCAGTGTTGAATCCCAGAACTGACATCTGACTTATGTCTTGCAAATGTGTCTGATTGTTTATATTATATTGTCGATGCCTAAGACTGAGATGGATTCATTAAAGCTATTCAACTTTTATTTTAATTTTTTAAACACATGAAGAAACAATGAATGAATAAAAGACACAGCAAGTGAAAATTATGTTGGTTTATGAATGGTGAGTAGGGAAGACATCTTGGAAGAGAGAAAATGTGAGCAGAGAGCACAATAAAATGAAAGACAAGCAGAGTGGTTACATTGTGGAGAAGTGAGCATAAGCACCAGGAACAGCAACATCCTGGTCTCCAAGGTGAACTCTGAATAGTGTATTTGAGAAACAGGAAGGAGGCAACTGGCACTATGTGAATGTTTCTATCAATCTAAATCTTTACCACTACTTAGTAACAGCAGACTATCTATACATGCACATACACACACATTTGTTTTTGCTAATTTAGAGGATATAAGATTGAATCTCACTGTAGTTTCATTTTGCATTCTGAATTCTAGTAAGGTTGTGAATATTTTCATGGGTTTGCTGATCTTACATTTTTTTCTCATCTGTTAAATATTGATTGTCATCTTTTTTGTTTGTTTGTTATTTATTGATTCATAGGAGTTATTTAAACATCTGTGGTGCTAACCTATTATGAGTTATCCATGTTGCAATATTTTTTTCCTAGCCTGTGTCTGATCTTTTTTTTTCTTTTTGTCATAAAATGGGTAACTTTTTATAAACTGATGTTCTCAAATTTAATTTTGTTGACTTTGTCAATTTATCAGGAAGATAAATTAACAGTTTTTGACTTTTGATCATATTTAAGAAATCTCTTCATAACCTAAGATCATTGAAGCTATTCTATATTTACTTTAAACACTTCATAGTTTCATAATGTTAACTTCTGGATATAAGACCTTAATCCATTTGGAATTGATGTCTTTGTATATGTCAACTGTATCACAATTCATATTCTGTATACATGGGACTGGGTTCTTTATTGTATTCTTTCTGTGCATTTGTCTCTTTCTGTACCAGTATCATACTGTTATTATTTATATAATTATATTGTTCAATATCTAGTAAAGCAAATCCTTTGCCTAATTTTTATTCAGGGCTGACTTGGTTATTCTTGATATTTCTTCTTTTTTCAAGCTTTTGCTGGTTTATACACAGAAATGTGCAGAAATTTTCAGTGCAGAGCTGTATGCAAAGTAAATATACCAATGTAGCCAGCACCCAAATCGAGAAATAGAAAACTACCAGCATCCAAGAATTCCTAGTCATCATGCCAATATGCATCCACTTTCCTGGATTTTCTTGCTTCAGTTTACTTTTGCCTGTTTTTAAACTTTATCACATTTACTTCTAAGCTCCACTTTTGCTGTATATTAGGTTTTATTAAGTAGAATTTCATTGTACTTTGTTCTGTTTTCTAATTTGCATTATACTTTTTGTTTGTTTGTTTAACCCATGAATTACTTGGAATTATGAAGTTTAAAAAATCTATATTTATAAATATATTATCTAAATGCATATTTTAGTCACATTTTTATTAATCTTCTAAAGCCTTTTGTTGTATTTTAAGTAGTCTTGATTTTAGCCAGTTTCAAAAATGTTCTGTGAGTACACGAAAATAATATATCCCTTTGTCTTAATTTGTGATTTTTTTTTTGTTTGCTCTATAATACTTTGTTTTTCTTTTCTACAGCTTTCTTAATTTCTCTGATTTTAAGGGTGTTTTGATTGTCCTTACCTTAAAACATTTTTTATCTTTAATAATTTTGAGTTATAGACTGTATATACCTTTTGTAGTTATAGTACCTCCAAACTTTATCTTCTGGTTCTGATGCTCTTGAGGTCAATTGAATCCCAGGCTCTAAGCCAGTTTTAAGATCCCATCAGAGAAAATGTCTGCTTGGATGTTCTCTATTCTTTTTGTAATCTTGCTTCATCTCCTCTCTCCTTAAACTGTTTTTCTCATCCATGTTTTGAAAAAATATTTTAAAATTTAATATGCTATTTGTATATTTTAAAACTTTTTTTTCATATTTAGCTTGTCAGGTTATAGAAAATGAAAAAAATAATTCTTTTAAAAAAAAATTTTTAGCAGTTCAAATAATTTGGGGTTATTTTAGAAAGTAGACATATGGTCTAAGACATTCTGAGGCACTTCGTTAACCTTGTTCTATTTTTTTCTTCCCCCTCAGTGGTTCTTAAGTAATGCTCAGCGATTTCCTTAGCTTAATCCTCATAGTTGGAATTATATGAAGTACTGAGATTCTTGAGTTTATCATTTCTGAATTATTATACATATTTTTAGGCAGTATGGTACAATGGCAGAAGAAAAGAAAATATGGACTCTATTTTCTAGTAGCCCTGAGTTCAAATAATACTTCTTGCACTTACTAATTGTATGAATTTTTGCACAGCACGTGATTTCTTTTGGACTCAGTTTCTGCTTTAGAAAATTGGCTTCTTATTATTCAAATAAAGTGTTATAGTAGCAATTCATCTTAATACTATACGTCTGCCAGTGTCTTCCTTTTGTCCCATCCGATCAATTTTTCATCCTTGTCACTTCTCCTCTCTACTCTGGAAGGGGCACCTTCATAGACTACACTCAACAGACCACTCCAGAAGAGATATAGTATTATGTAACTAGCCTAGCATCGTGACTGATATAAGAAAGGTAGTCCTTAAGTGTTTTTGAATAAAGAATTAACTTTTAATGACTCTCAAATAATATTAATGAAATTAAATACATGTGTAAAGTTAAGATACAATAATAACAATAACATCCAAAAATGGTGTTGCACCATGTTTCATGCCCTATGGTCCTCATTTTTCATACATTACAGCAGAGGTCGGAAGACTGTGGCTTGCAATCTACATCTTGTCTGCCACTTGGTTTTTGTAAGTACAGCATCATTGGAACACTGTCATCCTCATTCTTTTGCATATTGTTTGTAGCTACTTTCATGCTGCAACAGCAGCATTGAGTCGCTGTGGCCAAGACTATGCTGCTCACACAGTAGAAAATATTTACTATCTGGCCTTTAAAAAAAGTTTATTTATAGGTTTTAATCTTCACAATGACCCCATGAAGTACATACAACTTTGTCCTCATTTATCACACAGGGAAAATGAGGCTTAGAAATATTAATGAGCTTGCAGGCTATTGAAAAATAGAATCATGACCATTTAAATTAATTTAAGACAACCAATTATACATTTGTCCAACCTAATTAGATGTTTTGATTAAATTGTGCATTCTTTATGCACCAAACTCTAGAGAGAAAGAAAAGATCTATCAATTTGAACATTACAAATAAAAAAGGAAAATAGACAGATGGTACCAATTGCTCATTCTCCTTTTCTTTCATCTTTGTTCCTAGGAAATTATTTCTTACCATTGGGGCATTTTCCTCAGGAAGGATGTGGTAGGATGTGGTGTCTATGACTTGGAGGTTTTAATGCCTGTAACCTGGGCCACTTAACTAGCTCCTAAAGGGAATTGTTGAGAGTCTCAGCTGAGACTCCAGCATCATTTTCTGTTCTCTCTTCTCTTCCCTTGCACAAGACATTGATTCTTTGGATGTGGTTCCTCTCCTTCACAGTGGTTTCAGAATGGTGTATGTAGGAGATTATTCCCTAGTTTATTCTCTCCTGAGATCTCAGTAAAGAAATATAGTCTTTATAATTTAAATTAATTTTTATTATTTAGAGTGACACATTTGGTAACACTAGAAATAAAAACACTTTTGGCCAGATCATACTTGCAAGTGCAAAGCTATCAGTAATTGTGAGTGTACTTAAAAATATATATCTACTATTTAAAAACTATGCATAGTTTGCTTTAATTGGTTCATTTTCCAAAAGGAAGAAATAATAACAATACTTAATAATAGTATAATGTATGATAACAAGGTATATATTACAATGATATTTATAGTTATTATCATTACTGCAATTATCAGCAGTTGTGGTAATACTAATATAATGGCAGAGTAGATATATACCACTACTGCAACCAATGCTATTTATATATCCTATTGACTTGACACTGCAATAACCAATCTAGTTAGTGCAGCTTAACTTCAATAGCATTTGTTATGTATTCTCCTGGATAAGTATCTCTCGTAGTCTGAACAAGCCCTATTCTTCACCGTTATACATTTATGACGATTTTTTTTCTTTCTCACTAGATGCCAGAAGGCAACAGGGATGCTCCCACTCCTTAAATCATTAAACCAAGAGTCATTTTCTCTACAAAAACTTTCTCATCTCCCCCAGGCCTAGCCGTTTTCCTTTCTGTGATTATATTGAAATTTTAAAATATCTTTAGATGGTTACACCGAAAGCCCAGACTTCACCACTATTCAATATATCTATGCAAGAAAACTGGACTTGTACCTGATAATTTATACAAGTAAAAATACTAATAAGATATCTCTTAGAGAAATTGTTACACTGTGTTACAATTACTTTAAAACGATAGTGAATACCCATGGCATATAGACAATCTTCAGTTTCTGTGTTTATTTTCAGTAATTATCACATTGCCTAATATGAACTTGTTGTTCAATAACTGTTGGTTGAATAAATGAATGAATTACTTAGTGAAAATAAATTGGACTAGAAATAAAAATAAAGTTGATCAATGGATAGGGACTAAAGTATTACCAGTATACTTGTGGACCTACTGCAAAGGAGAGGAAAGATGACACAAGTTTCACATGTTTATTTAAAATTTAAAAAACTAAAATACAACATATTGTAATAAATAAAATTGCAGTCTTATATAATTATAAAATATCTAGTTTCTAGATTTGTTTCTCAGAAAGATTATCTATATTAAAGTTTTTTTTAAACTAGAGCATACATTATTGTCTTCTGTTTAGAGTAAATTTTCTTTAATTTAGTTGCTATTTTTAGTTTTAAAAATATAAAGGAAAGTATTAGCAATGGGTATGTAGGATTTTCTGGAGAAAATATGTAGTAAAACAAGTACAGCAGTAAAGAATAAGTGAGAGCAAGAGGGAATAGGTAGACATTTTATCTGTCAATTTCATTCAATGTGCATTAAAAACACTTCCATCTGCTCAGGGCTATAAAAGTCCCCTGGTGCTAGTAAGCTAGCTATTATTACCTAGTAATCTAGTATCACTTGCTTCAGCTAATTAGCAATATCTTATATATATATATTCAAAGCATGAACAGTGTTTACACTAATATTTGTTGACACATAATAGAGACAAATATTAAAATATTTGATACTCAAAATGTGTATTAAAATTTGTTTCAAACAATAAAAAAACCACTCTGCATTGCATGCATTTAGCAACAATGCGTAATGCAATAAGTGGAAAGTTTTTCAATGGAGTTTTGTTATTGACCAAGATGTCCTTTACATTCCCCTCAGCTTAACTAGACTTTATACTAATGTCTTCCTGATTAGGAGGCCCAGACCTCCCTTTTCTTATAGCATTTACTTTAGGAAACTTGCAGTTGTAAATCTTTTTCTTGAGAAGTAAATCTTCTACAAAGTCTCAAGGACCTGGGAGTAATCTCGTTTAAATATAATCTAAGAAATAATAAAACTCCTGTCTTCCAGTCTTTATAGGAGAGTAAAAGCCTAACTTCCGTGCTTGCCAATTAGCAAACTTCAGTTACCTGGTCATATTGACCAACCTTTCCCTTAGCATCCCTTAGGACTTTTCCACTAGCACACCCCACCCTAATGCATAATAAGCTCTCCCGCCTTTCATTTCAAAGGAGTGGTGTTCAATCTCTCTCCCCCATTGCAATGATCTTGATCCATATTATAATATGTTTTAATAAAATATTGTTTTGCAATTTTTTACAAGTGTCTGGTGCAATTTTTTCTCTTTGAAAGTATAGAACTTAAATGCATGGTATAAATAACAAATTTATCTGTATTAATAATCCTAACAACTAATGACATTAAAAAAAATTGAGCTGACAAATCCTTGTTGCTGCAGTTTTCTAGCCCAGTCTTTAAATTTTTCTTTTCCTTTACGGTAGCGAGATAGGCAGTAGACCCCTGCTCTGGTTAATTTATATATCAATGTGGAATGCTTAAACATTGGTCGAACATTATTCTGTATCTGTGAGAATGTTTCTCAATGAGAGTAACATCTGAATTGGTAGACTAAGTGAAGAAGGTTGCTATCCCTAATGTGGGTGGGCCTTGTCCAATCAATTGAATATCTGTGGAGAACAAAAAGACTGAATAAGAGGAAACTCTTTCTGCCTGACTATTTGAGCGTACATTGATCTTTCCCTGCCTTCAGTCTAAAACCAAAACATGAGTCTTGAGCCTGCTGGCTCAGGTTCAGATTGAAATTTACACCATCAACTCTTCTGGTTCTCAGGCCTTCGGACTCACTGGGACTATACCATCAGCTTGCCAGTGTCTCCAGCTTACCAGCTGCAAATCTTGGGATTTAGCCTTCATACGACTGAGTGCAACATGATTTTGACTTCAGGGTTATTTTAAAAGCAGACAGACATGAATTTCATGCTTTTCCTCTACATAATCTCTTGTATTGATCAGTCTGTATCTTTTTTCTTTTGCAATGCATTATTTTCTCTCATTTACAGTATTACGCCATTTCATAAAAGTCTATATAATAGAATGATCACTGGGAATTACAATTAACCCAAAATTACACAGACTATAAATGAGTCACACATTTATCCAGTGTTTGGTTGTTTTTTGGTTTTTTGTTTGCTTGTTTTTCTCTTTATTTCAATAGCTTTAGGAGGTAGAAATAGTTTTTGGCTACATAGATGCATTGTATAATGGCAAAGAAGTCTGTGCTTTAAGTATATATACCAACTCCACCTGTACACATTGCATCCATGATTTTTTTCATCACTCTTCCTTCCTACCCTCCCCCTTCTGAGTCTCCAATGTCCATTATACCATTCTCAATGCCTTTGCAGATCCTTAATTAACTATCACTTAGAAGTGAGAATATGCAGTGCTTGGTTTTCTGTTCCTGCATTAGTTCACTTAGGATGATGCTCTCCAATTCTATCGAAGTTGCTACAAAATACTTTCTTTCGTATATCACCTTTTCATTATTCACTGATCAGTTGATGGGCATTTAGGTTGACTCCACATCTTTGAAATTATGAATTGTGCTGCAATGAACATGTGAGTGCAGGTATCTTTCTTGTATAATTATCTCTGTTCCTTTGGGTAGATACCTAGCAGTGCGATTGCTGAATCAAATGGTAGATCTACTTTTAGGTCTCTGAGAAATCTCCATACCAATTTTTAGAGGTTGTACTAATTTGTACTTCCACCAAAAGTGTATAAGCATTCCCTTTTCATTGCAATTGTGCCAGGGTCTATTTAATTTATTTTTTCAATAACAACCATTCTGACTGGTATAAGGTGATATCTCTTTGTGGTTTTAATTTACATTTGCCTGATGATTTGTGATGCTGTGCATTTCTCATGTTTGTCAGTGGTCTGACACTTCCTTTTAGCTTCCTCTGTTGTATATCATGTGAGGTTTTCACATTAACTTCATAAAATTTCTTTATCATATTAAATAGCACATATTAAATGTCTTTTTCTAAAGAACTACATCATTATAATATATCATGATAATATTATGTTAATATTTTCAGATATAGCAAACTTTAATTAATTAACTTTAATCTGCATTTTAAAATGATAAGTTTGTAGTGGTGAGAAATTACATAGCCCACAATGGAAAGGCTGACCAAGAACAGGTCCTGAAGGTCATGAAAAGGCCACAGGCCCAAGATTCAACTGAGACAAGTAAAGAGCTGTATGCACCCTGTGCTCCAATTTGGTTTCTTCTTTTTTTTTTTTTTTTTTTTGAGTTGGAGTCTCACTCTCGCCCAGACTGGAGTGCAGTGGCCGCTCGACCTGCTGGGCTCCCGCAATCCTTCCGCCTCAGCCTTCCGGGTAGCCGAAATTACAGGCATGCGCTACCATGCCCAGCTGATTTTTTTATTTATTGTAGAGATGAGGTCTCGCCAAGTTGCCCAGGCGGGTCTCGAACTCTCGGGCTCAGGCAATCCACTCACCTCAGCCTCCCAAAGCGCAGGATTACAGGCTGAGTCACCAAGCCCGGCTCAATTTGACTTTCATAGAACCGAAATATATCCTGTTATCCAATGTAATATAAAAAATAGGTAGCGATTCCATAACACCATTAAGGTATTATAAAATGGTCAAAATTTTCATAGAATGATGATACTCAGTTTTCTTTAGCTACTCTTTGATATCAAAATGTAATTAAAATAAGAATTAAAATTGTGAAATTTTTGTTTGTTTGTTTGTTTTTTGAGTTGGAGTCTCACTCTGTCGCCCAGACTGGAGTGCAGTGGCCGCTCCCGGCCACCGCAGCCTCGACCTGCTGGGCTCCGGCGATCCTTCCGCCTCAGCCTTCCAAGTAGCTGGAA
>CAUYQG010049680.1:93-36445 GCA_963574415.1 Tarsius wallacei | reverse complement strand
CCTCCTACCCTCCCACACTTCCCTGGCTCTGAGTCTCCAGTGTCCATTATACCATTCTTTATGCCTTTGCAAATCCTTATTTTAGCTCCCACTTATAAGTGAGAACATGCAGTGTTTGGCTTTCTGTTTCTGCGTTAATTCACTTAGAATAACGACCTCCAGCTGCATCCACGTTGCTGCAGAGAATGGGATTGTGTTCTTTTTTTATGGCTAATTTAGACATCTTTTGATCAGTCCTAATGTTAACAAGAGGCAAATTTTTTAATATACATTTTATCACTTCTAGGAGGGTTTATTTTCTCCAAAAGATTTCTACTGTTCAGTTGTAGCTCCCGCTTAGCAGTGGCCTGACCTTGAGGATCACCCCATCTCTCTGAGGTCAGTGTTTTCACCGGTAAGGTGGAGGTGGTAGAAAACTGACGCTCACAGAAGGACATTGGTGTGGGTCCCATGAGATGGGCACTACAGATGGTCAGGTGCCTTCACTTTCTGCAGTGTGTTCTTAATCCTAGAAACCCATTTCTTTCTGGACTTTTCCCTGATGACCTGGAGAGATGGCATCATCATTCCAAAGTCCCCAACCTCTTGGCAGCACACAGCTGACTGCTCATGGCCAGAAACATCCTTCTCTCCAACTGAGGGCCTAGATACTGTCCAAGGATTCTTCAAGACATGAAATGGGGGCTTTGCTGTTAGAACTTTTCTTTGATGTGTTGCCTTAATTAAGGGGGAGAGCCAGGGCTGGAGGTTCCCTTGGGCTTCTGCAGAGGGTGGGAGCTCAGTGTCCCAGGACATGGCCAGCACAGGGCCGTGAGGCACAGATGTCCCTGAGACCAGGGCTGGGCTGCAGAGAGGGAGACCACCGTCCTTTGAAGACATCCAGGTGGAAACAGCAACCACCACCCTCAGAAACCATCCATCTGGTACTATCTGCTTTGCTCACAGGGGCATGCTGAGGGGCACGGGAAAGGGTGAGAGGGTGTGGAGACTGCTGTGTGTCTGTGCTGGCTGGGGACAGAGGACACATGACAGGCAGTGCTAGCACAGAGGGATTTTGCTGGGCTCTGGGCTCTGCTTCTGGGACATTTGTCCCACCCTGAGGAGAACCTCCCATGTGCTGGGCAGGTCAGGGAACATGTGCCACCACCAGCCAGGGAGATTATGCAGGGCTCCAAGATGAGGTCCCAACCTGGCGCAGCTTTGGGGGCCCTCAGCGCCTGCAGTGGCCACATCCCCTGGGCTAGGAGGTCTGTGCAGGATGGTCTCCCATGGCCAGAGGATGCTGCCCGGAGGCTACCCTGCTGAGAAAGCTGGAGGAGGTGGGTGCTGACAGTGCCCTCGGTGGACAGCATGGTATGAGTATATGAATGAGTGTGTGAGTATGTGAATGGATAAGTGTGTGAGTGTGTGAATGAGTGTGTGCACTGGGTGAATGAGTGTGTGTGAATGAGTGTGTGTAGATGTATGTGTAAATAAGCATGTGAGTGTGTGCATTGTGTGAGTATGTGAATGTGTGTGAATGAGTGTGTGCATTGTGTAAGAGTGTGAATTAATGTGAATGAATGTATGTGAAGTAGATGTTTGATGAGTGTGTGAGTGTGTGTGTTGATGAATGTGTGAATAAACGTGTGTGCATTGTGTGAATGGATGAGTGCATGAATATATGTGAATGAGTGTGTACATTGAGTGTAAATGAGTGTGAATGTATGTGTACGTTGTGAGTGATGAGTGTGCAAATGAGTATGTGTGTAAATGAGTGTATGCATTGTGTGAGTGTGTGAATACGTGTGAATTAGTGTATGTGAAGTAGATGTATGTATGAAGTGTGTAAGAATGAGTGTGTGAATGAATGTGAGTGTGTGAGTGTGAATGAGTGTAAGTATAAATGGGTATAAGTGTATATTGTGTCAATGGGTGTGTGTGTTAATCAATGCGTATGAATGAGTGTGTGCACTGTGTGAGTGGATAAGTATGTGAGTGAGTGTGTGCATTGTGTAAGTGTGTGAGTATGAATGAGTGTGCGTGGAGTCGATGTAAGTATGTGTGAATGAGTGTGTGAGTGCATGTAATAAATGTGAGTGTGCAGTAGGCATATGTGTGTGAATGTGAATTTATGTGAGTGCATGAGTGAGAATTAATGTGTGAGTGTGGGTAGGTGTTGGGTGAGTGTATCTGTGTATGAGTATGTATTGTGTGAGTAGATGTGGACTGTGTGTTTAGTGTGAATTAATGTGTGTGTCTGGGTGTGTATGAATGCGTGTGTCTGTGTCTGTGTGTCCATGTGTCTCTGTGTGCTTATGTGTGTGTTTTTGTGTGCCTGTGGCACATCCATGCAAGGATGGATGTCAAGCACACACACACACGTGAGAGTGTGTTGCACTCACACATCACAGACACTCCATGTGCTGATTTTCTTCCTTAATGGAGAACACACATCAGAACAAGCCCCCATGTGAGGCTATGTTCCTTTTCCTGGGTCAATATTTTGTGTCCTTTCTTCTGAAGGCTGGGCGTTCAGCTGCCACCTGGCACTGGAACCTCAAATTCCCAACACCGGTCTGGAAAAAGAGGAATAATAACATGGATTCACAGCCGGGTAGTTCATCCAACCATCTCTTTCCCCAAAGCCATCTTTAATTCATGACTTTTCCAGGTAGCACCTGCATTCCTGGCCCTGGGAGCCACAGTCAAGAGGGCACACATGTGCTGGGACAGCAAATCTGGCTTCTGGGCGCCAAGCCTCACAAGGTTCCAGCCCCCACAGGCCCTGGCAGCCCCACAGCCAAGAGAGTGGCGTCCAGTGCACTCTGAGGGACCCCCACTGAACCAGGTTGCCTGCTGCCCAAGAGAGGCCCGGCTCCTTCTCTCAGACCAGGCTCAAGATGGGCCCTAGATAGGTCCTGGACGTGTGTGTCAGCCAGAACTGGAGTTCCTACCAACTGACAAATGCGTTCCACCAACCTAACAGGATGTCCATGGCCAACAAGGTCGGGGTATCTTAGGGGAGGAATGCCAGGATGGCATCTAAGGAGCAAAAGCAGCAGGAATCCAACTAGAGTCAGGGAAGAGAATGGACCCCAGGGAGTGCAGAGGAATACAGAGTCCCTGAGAGGACAGGCGTGTGCAAAAGAACTGGCAGGGGCTGTTAGGTGGGCATGAGGGAACTTCTCCGTGGGAAGCATGTACCCAGGATGGCCCAGTCAGAGCACTCAGGAAAGCCCCTGGGAGGGCTGATTTTAGCTGTCAACTCAGCTGGCCATGGTGTCCAGCTGTTGAACCCTGGTCCTCATGTCACTGGCAAAGTGTTTTAGACGTGGTGATCGTGTATGTTAACGGACTTTGAACAAATCAGACGACCCTCTACGACGTGATGAGCCCCAAAGATGAGCTGAAGGGCTTTGGAGCAAAGGCAAAGGTTCTGGAGAAGGAATTCTCCAGACAGCCAGACAGCTGTGGAGTCGAGATGGCTCTTCCCTGGGTCTCCAGCTTGACTTGAGGACTTCAGACCTGTCACCCTACCAGTCATGTGATTCAGTCCCTTAAAATCTCCCCTCTCCTCTCTCTCTCAGAGAGAGGAGATTTTTAAAGAGATTGACACACATATATATATATATGTGTGGAGAGAGAGAGAGAGAGAGAGAGAGAGAGGAGATTTTAAGGGATTGGCATACACACACACACACACACATACATATGTGGAAAAAGAGAGAGAAAGAGCTTTGAGTCCCAGGTACAGATTGATACAGGTATAGATATGTAGATACATGTTTTGTTTCTCTGAAGACCCCTAATACAGCATCTGAAACCAGAAAACTTTCTTTTTTTTTTTTTTTTGGTTTGCAACTGTTTCATTCAAAAGAGACCCAATATTTGTGCCTGGCATCAGGGTTGCAGGAGGTGGGCAAAGGAAACTTTGAATTTTAAACCTTGTTTTTCAAGTTTCCCTCTGGCTTGGACTTATAGCTAGTTAGCTAAACCTCTTAAAACCAATGATTACCCTAGCAAGGATGCTCAAGCTGTTAAGTAAACAAACCACTTTGGAGAGCCAACACACAACTCGTGTGCACGCTGGTGGCACACACAGCTGGATCTGGATTGAAGAAATATTTTCTGATAGAAGTCAAGCTTGATAAAAGGAATGCATGCTCCACATGTGAAAGTACGATATTAATAATTAAGCCGTGCGATCATTACCTCAGGATATTATTTCTTAAATATCTCTTGCAAAGGCAATATGATTACATATGAATGATATCAATTTTCTACCAACAAAAAAATCCGCAGAAATAGGAATTGAATTACACTGTCCAATTTGCTGTAAAGTTCACTGTATGTGAAGAAATTAATCAAAGCTACCACCACCCATTTTTATGGGAACATAAAATGATGTGAACTTCCATTTTTAATAAAGATGCATAGCACTTTTATGACGACTGACTAATAACACTATAATGAACTGAAAAGCTACTGATATATTAAGAATGAAAATTTTGAGGAGTGTATTTACTGAGACTTTTTCATGGAAGGCAGTATTTCTCTGAAGTCTCTATTTGAATCATTATAAAACAGGCAGAGTTTCAAGGGAGAGCATAGTGTGAGTGTTGCATAGATGTATCTTCAAGATGTGAGAAGGAACGCATGTGTCTGAAGAATGGTGTTCATGTCCCCTTGACACCTGATGGAAGGTGTCTGAGCATGAGGGCAGGGGAGAGGGGCTGTATGGGTAAAACTGCAGTTTCTCTTTCATCTTTCTCCTGTGCCTCTTTTTCCCTTCAGAGAATCAACAGTCCACTAGGAATTTCTCAAGGAGCAGCTCCCAAAGAAAGATGAGGGGGTGGGAAGTTTATGTTTAGCTTCCCAACATGGCATTCTCTATCCAGTTTTAGGTAGGATGTCTTGTTTCATCCCAACCCCAGAACCCTGGGTGAGATACCAACATGTTAATTGTGAAACAAATACTTTTGACTGTGTCTTAGTCCATTTCGTGCTGCCATAACAGAATACCATAGACTGGGTAATTTATAAAGAACAGAAACTTATTTCTCACAGTTCTAGAGGCTGGAAAGTCCAAGGTCAAGGTGCTTGCAAGTTTTGTGTCTCCTGAGGGCTGCTCTCTGTTTTTAAGATGACGCTTTGAAAGCTGCATCCTCTAGAGAGGAGGAACACTGTGTCCTCACATGGCAGAAGGCAGAAGGACGAAAAAGACCAAAGGCATTCAAGCCCTTTTATAAGGGCATTGATCCATTCGTAAGGATGGAGCCATCAAGACCTAAACACCTCCCAGAAGGCCCTAATTCCCAACCATGTTGCATTTCACACCATTTACCAACTGTGGATGGATGGAAACAACTTGCATTAGCCCCTGGCTTATTTGGAGGTGTCTGCAGGAGTCAGAGCACCCCCAAAGGTCAACATCTCAGGATGTTAGTAGTCATCTGATGGAAGGCTACTTTCAGCCAGTGATGTCCACACTGAACATGGCACTCAAGGCATGGCCTCATAATCCCATCCAAAGTGGGGTAAGTAACCATTTTTTTTACTATTTTCAAAATTTAAAAAATGAATCCATGCTTACCATACAAATTATAAGTATAGAAAAATATGAAAAAATAACAATCATCCAAAATTCTCCCTCCTAGAGATAATATGTGTTCACATTTCAGCATATTTCCTTTTGTTCACACACACACACACACACACACACACACCCCTATGTATACACAATGCCATCAAACAGTCTCACATTTTTATTTTTTATTATTTTAAAATTTAATTTTGAATATTTAACTTGTATTTATGGTTTGAAATTGGTGAGGTTTTTGCCCTCACATTTTGTTATGAGCACTTTTTCAGACCATTAACATTTCATAAACGTTGGTTTTTAATGACTCCAGAATGCACATATGGGTGCACATAATTTACGCAGTCACCCTCTGTGGGTAGGTGTTAGGTTGTCTCCAGTTTTTCATGGCTGTGGCGACTTAGGTGATGAGCTTCCTGTGCGGGCATCTTTCCTCCAGTTGAATTGTGTGAAATTCCTTGGAGGCAAGAGGGAGTGGAGGGAGAGGAGAGGAGCCTCAGGGAGCCACCCTCCATCCAATCTGGAAATATGCCATTGTCAGCAGCGAGGGCCTCCTGGAATGGGGCCTCTCTAGGCTCGATGGCCTTAGAAGCAGCATTTCTAGATTCCGTGTCCTCACACAGTCAGCACAGATGTGTGCACACACCCGACGGACTAGGAGTGCCAGAGTAGGACTTCAGCTCTGGGGTCGGTCAGTCCACCCCACAGTCCCACCAACATTCCAGGAAAGTTTTGAGGACAATTAAAGCCAGACCATTTGGAATGTTGAGAGACACTAGATTGGCTTTAACCCTACTGCTAGATGAGGAAAGTGGGACCCCAAGGAGCTGAGAAACGTGCCCAGATTTGCACAGCCGGCTGGAGGCAGCAGGACTCAGGCTGGGCCCTGGTAACCCCAGCTTCTCACGGACCTGCGCCCCTGCCCCTGCTCTGCATCCTCAGTGCTCATCATGAGCGCAGCCTCTGTGGAAGTCCCCCTTTTTCCTGGGCCCAAACTTCCGGATTCCTGTCCCTGTCTCCCTCTCTGCTCCATGCTTTCTTCACGTCTGCCCATTTGACTTCTCTCCTTTCTTTTCCTACGCACACCCTTTCTCGCTTTCTCTCCCTGTCCCTTTCATGCTCCTGTATCTGTCTTTCTCGCTGAGCGTCTGTCTTTCTCTCTGTCTCTGTTTCTCTCTTACTCTGCCCCTATCTCTGTCTCTGTCTCTCTCTGGCTCTCTGTCTCTGCATCCATCTCTCTGTCTCTGTCTCTGTATCTCTCTCTGTATCTATCTCTCTCTTTATGTCTCTTGCTCTCCATATCTATCTCCCTGTCTCTGTGTCTCTCTCTATGTCTCTTGCTCTCTGTCTCTGTATCTATCTCTGTCTCTATATTTCTATCTCTTTCTTCCTCTCTCTTTCTGTCTGTCTCTCTGTCTCTGTGTTTATCTCTCTCCATCTCTGTCTCTGTCTGTGTGTCTATCTCTCTCTGTCTCCGTCCCTGTGTCTCTCTGTCTACCCCTCTTGTACATTCCCACACTGGCAATCTCCTTCACCAGGTTTGTCCTCCCCGCCCAGCCCCAAGCCTCCTGCACATGATAAAATCCTTCTCATTCTTCACCTTCAAGTCTCTGCTCAAATGTCTTCCCCTCTGGGAAATCTTCCCTAACCTTTCCAGACGGTAGGAAAAGCTGTCTCCTTGGGGCCCAGGGGTGCTTGGTTCGAGGCCTGTTATTGCACACATGAGAGGCTCGGAGGGTCTCTGTGGCCTGTCCTGGGCTGTGTGACCCCAGGATCAGGGCTTGGTATGTAACAGGCATTAGTGCAAGTTTGGTGAATAACATGTCTAAATAAAGATATCCCAGGTTGTTGACGTTATGAGCAGCCACAGAAACTAAGCTATTACACAATCAAGCACAGAAATATCACATCTACCACCTCTAATGCTACTTTGGGAGAAAATTTTGGACTGGAGCCAGACATTTGGGCACCAATGCAGGTTCTTACAAGTGAGGACTTGGAGCAAGTCACTTCACCTCTGAATCTCAGCTTGCCTTTCTGTGAAATGGGAGTAATATCTACCACGGAGCAGTGGTAAGACCAAACACTGAAGTCCCAGGCAGAAGATACTGTTCAACGCAGTCTACTTGTGGTTATTACTACTGTTATTGTTATTTGTCAGATCATTTTTGTGATAGAATAATGTTGCCCCCAAGATGGCCACATCTTAAATGACCGGAACCTATAAATCTGTTCTTTACATGCCATAAAGAAGGAGTTTTGTTTTTTTGTTTTTTGAGTTGAGGTCTCACTCACTGGCCCAGACTGGAGTGCAGTGGCACGATCATGGCTCACCACAGACTTGACCCCCTGGGTGATCCTTCCACCGCAACCCTCCAAGTAGCTGGGGCTGTAGGTGTGCACCACCATGCTCAGCTAATTTTTTGATTTTTTATAGAGACAAGGTCTCATTTTGTTGCCCAGACTGGTCTTGAACTTCTGAGTCCAAGTGATCCTCCTGCCTCAGCCTCCCATAATGCAGGGATCACAGGCATGAGCCACCATGCCTGGCTGGATTACAAATTTTGAAATGATGAGATTATCTTGGTAGACTTGATGTAATCATGAGGGACCTTAGAAGAAGGAGCTAGGAGACCAAAGAAAGGAGATGGGACTAAGAAGGTAGAGGGAGAGACTGGAAGATGCTTCCAACTCTGAAGATGGATGAAGGAGTCATAGACCAGGCAATGCAGGAGGCTTCTAGAAGCTGGAAAAGGCAAGGAAATGGCTTGTCCCCAGAGCCTCCAGAAGGAACACAACCTTACAAACCCATTTTAGACTTCTGACCCCCAGGAGTGTAAGATAATAAATTTGTGTTGTTTTAAGTCACTAGGTTTGTGGTAATCTTTTTTCCAGCAGGAATAGGAAACTTACACAATTCTCCTGACCACAAACATTTGAAGGATTCCCATTGCCTATGGGATGAATTCCAATCTCCTTACACTATTTGAGGCTACAACCCATTTTCTGAAAACCTTTCCTTCCCCTTTGAGAACAGACCCTATCTTCCCAGTCACTACCAGAAGGCTCCGTCTGATAAACTCCTGACAACAGGAAAGGATATGTGGAATTGGAGCTCCCCAGAAGTCCAGGAACATGAAGCTGAATCCCTTCCCCACGCACATGTTTATTTTGGCCAGTGATCAGCGGTCCTTCCCAAGGGCTCCAGGCCACCTGCCTTGTACCAGGCCCTGCTGGAGCCTCCCCGTCAGGGCCTCCTCCTCCTTTAAGACTGTTTCAGTCCTCCATCTCACACTGTCCCTCCTAGGCATCTTTCCTGAGTCTGAACCTTCCTGCTGTGGGCTCTCCCAGCAGCCACTGTGGGACATGCCTGCGGCAACTCCCACAGTGCATACAGGTACACATAGGGCTCATATCTCACCTTGTCCCCTGGATCCCATGTCCTGGGAGAACAGGCCCTACCTCTGTGTGACCTGTGTCTTCTAGCAGAGCCTGGCACACGCTTGTCATTGGAAAAAATAACTTCAGAATTAGCTAGATGGATGCTTGACTCAATCCAAGTAAGTAGAGCTGGCACAATGAGAAAACCACTCCACAGAGTCTCCTCTGGTGCTTGTTTCCTTAAGACACAGAAGAAGGAAAGAAGAAAAAAGGGGTGACGTGTTTATACCTGCAGATTAGGTTTAGAGAGAGGTTAAGGATGTACACATTTTACTTTTCCCATTTCCAGAAGTTCAGTGTGGGATTTTTCAGCACTTACTGCTTCTGTAATGTTAATTTTTAATATTTACTTTAATTGTGCTACTATTATTATTATTTGTAGAAATGAGGTCTTGCTATTTTGCCCAGGCTGGTCTCAAACTTCTGGCCTCAAGCAGTCCTCTCTCACCTTGACCTCCCAAAGTGCTGGGATTACAGGCATGTGCCCATGTACCTGGCCCATAATACTAATTTTCAGAATAAAAACTTTCTTTAAAATGACAAAGTAAAAAGCAGGTCTTAGATGACCTTTCCACAATGACTCATTAAAAAAAAATAGCTTAATTCCTAGGCTCATGTACCCACAAGTCATTCAGTTTCTTCCCATATGGGAGAAAATGGGTTAAAGAGCGAACCGCCATGCTATAAACGATTTAAATTGATGATTGATTCCTTTAAAGACAGGCTGGGATCTATCACTGGTGTGATAAGCCACACAGTGTCCTCTATCTGCATATAGCCATGTAGCGCAGCAATATCTGGCAGTGAATATGAAAAAAAAATCAATTTTTCCTAGTTTCCAGCATATCTCCTGAGTCTGAGATATGTCTGGCTTGTTTTTCAAATATTGCTGCAAGTAATTCAGCTCCCTTCCAGGGAGGCCTGTGAACGGCTACCTGTTGGAGCGCCGATGCGACTTTTCATTTCTACAACACAACGCTTCACAAAAAGGCAGCCGCCCCCCTTGGAGGCGCCGGGCTGGGCTTGGGTGAGTGTGGTGCTGATTACCACTGAGTACTACAACAATTGCAGCTTTAATAAACACACCTCCTCCTCCAACAGATTATTTTGCTAGAGGCTGTGCCGTTCCTCCTGGCCGCCTCTTTTCTAGGATGTACCCCGTGGACACAAGTTGTTCCCGCAGGGAGATGGCTGTCGCATCTCCTAGTTATTTTGGCTGAATCAGTAGCACAGCTTAAAAATTTGCTTTTCTTTCTTTCCCTTTTCAAAACATTTTCTTTCTTTCTTTTTTTTTTTTTGTAAAGCCTTATGTTTATTAGGGAAACAAGCAAATTTTGTTCATTAATATGTGGTTTAGGAAATACAATCGCAGTGGAGTTGTCCAAAGTCTCTTCTCTTTCTTATTTTCCTCCTCCACGGAGGACCAACATCAGGTAGATATGCAACCCAAATCTCGAAGGGGGAAGCCTCCCAGGGCAGAAATGAAGAACACAGAAAACGGGTTGGGTCAATTCCTCTACATCCCCTATGAAATGAGCATACGCCTTGGGTGATGTTTTTATTTCTTTTTGTGACAGGCCAAGGGTTTACTCTCCAGTCTTGGCGGCAACGGAGAAATTGGGGTCCCATGTGCATGTGAAGGAGGCTTTATTCTGGGCAGAGCCTGAGCTCCTGTGAGCACAGATGCATTGTGGGAGAATCACAGGAGATTTCTGGGTCTCAACAAGGCTAATAAGAATGGTGCTTCTGGAGCCTGGAGAGGAACCATGACTGTCCAAGCTTCATTCTGGAGGTTTAACTCCCTGCCTCAGGCATCCTAGGTCGTAATAGAGCCAGCATTCAATGGCATGGCTACATTTGAAGGTTATATCAGAGCCTCCTTTCCCAGAATATTCTCAGTGCTTGAATTCTGTCATCAGTGATTGTCACTGACCCTCTGCAAGCAGAGTGGAGGGGGACACAGTAAGCATTCTCCATCACAGACTTTTTAGGGAAAACAGATTAAATGAATGGATGTCGACATTACAACTGGGAAGAGGGGCCTTCTTCACACTCTTTTTCCCATTTAATTCCTCCAGTCACCCCTGCACTTCCACCCATGATAGGCTAATTTCTGATGTCCCTTAGCAAGCCATTCATAACACTGCCTCTGAGAACTCACCCTCATCTCCTCTTATCAACCAGCCTTTCTCGCTATCACAGCATGAGTCACTCTGACATGACTGTCTGCTTGGAGTGCAGGTGTCTCCACCAGGCTGGAGCTCCATAAAGACAGAGATAGGGCTTCACTTCATCATTCCTTCCTTCCTTCCTTCATTCCACATTCACCATCTGTCTTTTGTTTATCAGACTAGCATAGTACCTGATACTTGGTGAATACTCAGCTAGTGTTTGCAGAATGAATATATGAGAGAAAGAATTATAAAATTTTAGAACTGCCAGAAGCCTTATAAACACGGTCCAAATCAAACCTAAACCCATTGCTGACAATTTATAGAAAAGTAAACAGTGACCCAGAAAAATTGAGGGACTGAACTATGTAAGATAAATTCTCTGCCTGGGTGTGTATGCTAATGTGCAGCAACTGTGTGTAGTTTTGATATTATGTGGGTATTTAGTGTTTTATTATATATGGTATTTTAAAAAATTATTTTCTACTTGATGTTGCTTATATATAAAAACAGAATTGACTTTTATGTTTATCTTGCATTCAGTGACCTTGCTACATTTTGTTTATCTTCTAAACATTTATCTACAAATTATTTTATATTTTCTACATATAGGATCAAGTTTCCTATGAGTAATGACAGTTTTATGTCTTTATTTGCAATTCTTTTTTTTTTTTTTTTGAGTTGGAGTCTCACTCTGTTGATCAGGCTAGAGTGCAGTGCATGCTTCTACCACCTCAGGCTTCACCTGCTGGGCTCAAGAGATTCATCCACCTCAACCTTCCAAGTAGCTGGAACCACAGGATGCGCCACCACGTCTGGTTATGCAATTGTTATACTTTGTATTTTTTCTTGTCTTATTGCCTTGGCTTGGCTTGCTAATCACATGTTGAGTAGAAGTGGTGGTTTTGGACAAACTTGTTGCATTTCTTATCTCTGAAGAAAACTTTCAAAATTTGATTATGAAGTAAGATTTTTCTGGTAAGATTTTAAAAATAGATATTCTTTATCAGAGTGTTATAGTTCTCATTTGCAAATAATTTTTATCATGAATGGTTGTAGAATTTTATCGGATGCCTTTTTAGCGTTAGCTTTATTAAAATAATTATTTATTTTCTCTTGTATTCTATTAATGTGATGAATTATATTGATTAATTTGAAAATTAAATTACCCTTATATTCTTGAAATAAGTTCAATTTGGATGCAATATTTTATTGTTTTAATGCCATGAGATTTGTCTTGCTAATTTTTGTTTAAGGCCTTTTCATTTATGTTCATGAGAGAAATTATAAATTTTCTCTTTTATAATGTCCTTATCAAGCTTTGATATCAAGGATATTCCATCTTTATAAAATGAGTTTGGCAATGTCCCACCTTTACTTTTTGTGTAACATCTTTTTGTCTTATTATTCTCTAGATGTTTTTAAATTTTTCATTAATGATGCTTTCTGAGTTTTCTTGATAAGAATATTTCCAATTTTTAAAAATTAAATTTTAAGATCAATATACTACTACTCAAACTTATATTTCTTCTTATATAAGTTTAAGTTATTTCTTTCTAGGAATTTGTTCATTTCATATAAACTTTCAAACTATTTGCATAACCATATAGCATTCTTTTTTATCTTTTGTCATCTACATAATCAGATTCTATATAGTATTATCTCCCTTTTCATGATTAAGATCGGTAAATTTGTGCTTTCTTTATTTTTAATCAGCTTTGCCACAGATTTATTAATTTTACTAGTCTTTTCAAATAACTAGCTTTTAGTTTTGCAAATTCTATTATAGGTTGATTTTCTATTTCAGTGATTCTGCTTTTATTCTTATTATTTTCTCCCTTCTTCTTCAATTGGTTTTAATTTGTTCCTTTTTGCTATCTTTTTGAGATGAACATTCACATCATAGGTTTTTCAGCTTTCTTCTTTTTAAATATATGCACTTAAAGTTATACATTTCCTCTAAGTATAATTTGAGCTTCTCAGAAACCTACATGTTTTGGCATGTCCCATTATTTTTATTCATTTTTTAATGATTTTAATATTTCAAATCTTTTAAAATTCCATCTTTATTTAATTATTTATTTTTGAGTCTGAGTCTCACTCTATTGCCCAGGCTGGAGTGCAGTGGTATGCTCATGGCCACCATAGCCTTGACCTGCTGGGTTCAGGTAATCCTTCCGCCTCAACCTTCAAAGTAGCTGGAACTACAAGGTCGTGCTACCACGCCCAGCTAACTTTTTGGTTTATTGTAGAGACAAGGTCTTGCCAAGTTTCCCAGGCTGGTCTTGAACCTGTGGACTCAGGCAATCCTCTTGCCTCTGCCTCCCAAATTGCTGGGATTACAGGCATGAGCCACTGTACCCAGCTCCATCTTTATTTTTTATATCTTGTTGGTTATACATTATTTTACTGTGCTTTTAATAATCACCCTAGAGATGACAATCTTTGAATAATATAAATTAGTGCTTTTGTCATTTGTCAGGTAATGCTAAAGTTTTAGAACCTTTTAATTTCATTTTCCTGCTCCTGACGTTTGTGTTTGTGAGAAAAAGTCCAACAAGATCACACATTTTAGCTACTATTTTAGATCCCACATAATATTATTATTGACTTATTTAGTCAGAATTTAAATATATCTATGTTAAATATGCATCCACATTCCTTCATTCATTTCTCTACTATTTTAGTATGTCTGGTATCATTTTTTTTCTGCCTAAAGAATGTTTTGAATTTTTTTAGTGTAACTCTATTGTTAATAAATTCTCTCTGCTTTCATCTGTTGGAAATTTTTTTATTGTATTTTTAGTTTTGAAGATTATTTTTGCTGGGTATGGAATTCTAGGTTGGCAGTTTTTCAGAACTTTAAAGATGTTAGTTCATTGTTGAGAAAGCAACTGTCAGCAGTAGTGTTGCATCTTGGAACATACTCGTAATACACCTTTTAAATCCATCTGCTTTAAATTTTCTCTTTGTCTCTGGGTGTCAGCAATTTTAACATAATGTATCTAAAAGTGGTTGGTTTGGTAGTTATTGTGCTTGAGTTTTATAGTACTTCTTGGATATATAACTTTGTCTTTTATTGTTTTTGGAAAATGATTAGCTATTATCTCTTCAATTGTTGCTTTTCTCCATTTTTTTCTCTCCTCCCTTTCTTAGAGTCCAGTTATGTATACATTAGACTTTTCATTATGTCATCTTGTTATGCCTTGAGAACGAGAAAGACGTTGCCAACCGAATCAGATTATGGGTATGAGTCCTTTATTGAATGCCCACAACCAAAAAGGGGCTCATGCCTCCTAAAACTCTTGGCCCCAAGTGAAGTGGGGACAAGGTTTTTATAGGCAAAAATTGCTGAATAGGTTACATAGCATGGGGTGCAAACGTGAGGTACAATAAGTTACATGGCAAACAGCATGAACAGCATGAACATTAAAGACCATTAAGATGAAACAGCAAAATGTGCAAACGTATACAAATAAATGTGGAACTTTCGGTTAGAGAGTTTCCAATATTTGGGGAAACGAAGGGTGTAGGCTCTTAGTTACAGGAACATTGCAACCTTTGAGTACTAAAAAGCTATATAGGGGGTGATTTTTAGGTTAAAGCAGTCTTAAAGCAGCTAAAACAGTTAATCTAGAAAATCTGTTACAATGTGGGGGTTCTTATAAGTTTTACAGGTACTTTAATCTATGTCTTATATTCTTTTTAATTTATTCTTCCCTATATTTGCTTTCTTTGATTCAGTCTGGATATTTTCTATTCATTTATCTTCTACTTTATCAATCTCCTTTTCTTTCCAAATTAAATCTTCTTAAGTCCATCAATTGATTTGATTGCTTCTCTTTCCATTTAAACCATTTTCCTTTCATTCCTTTAATATATTCTGATTTTTCTGGTCAATTCTTCACATTGTCACCTACTTTCTTGAATGCTATTAATCACAGTTATTTCCAAGTGCGTATCTGACAACTCCAATTATTAAGTCAGGTAATCTGTTTGTCTACTTCTATCATATTTTTTTCTCTTGATCTCATTTCTTGGTATGCTTAGTAATTTTTTATTGAATGCCACGTACAGTGTATAAAACACTGTAGATGATTCACTCTATCCTCTAGTTGTCAGAGTAGGGAATATCATCTTAATCTAATCAATAGCTGAGCTGTTTCTAGCCAGGGTCATAGCTTATGTAAATCTCTAACCTCTCTTTCACCATGATCCAAAGGGTGTAGCTCTCCAAAAGTTCCAAATGGGAAACTGCACTTAATAGAGTCTTTCTCTCTTGATGGGTCCAGAAATCTAATTGTTTTTGGTATTTGGCCAAAACATGTGATCTGTGTCTCAGTTGACTTCCGTTTACTATCTTAGTTTCTTTTCCTGAAAAGTTTGAGAATTTGGCCAAATACCTCAAATGGAAAACCAAGAATGTTGAATTCACTGCTTTGTATTTTCTTTCTTCCCTAAAATCTGACTTTTGTCTCTCTAGCTCTGTGAGATTACCAGAAGCTTGAATGGTTTCTCCATCTCTTAGCCCCAGCTCCCTGCCCAGATTCTCAGATATGACCTTATATTAAGAATCCCCAGTTACTCTGAGGGAAAGTGTAGCTTCTAAAATGTCAGCTAACTTCTCTGAACTTTCCTCTTTTTAGTGTCTTGGCCCCCACATTCTAGTCCCCTCTGCAGCCCTATAGTGCCTTTTAAAGAAATAGTAATTTCTAGAGTGCGCTCTTTCTCTCTATAGATAGATAGATAGACAGACAGAAAAATAATAGGTAGATAGATTTTTAAAAATGTATATGTAAAATTTATCTATCAACCTATTATCTTTCTCTATCTATCTATCAATCCATTTTCTAGTTATTCTTAGCAGAAACATTTATTTGCCCAAGCTAGGATTCTTCATCTAATTGTTGCAGGAATTCCCCCTCCCGTATTCCCATCAGATGTTCAACTGTCAGGTATTTGTTGGAGATGGAAGAAATACAACAGCACAAGTAAAACAGTATTTCCCAAAGTGCTTTTTAGAGAATGGAAATTATCCGAAATACTGCTCTAACAAACTTATGTGTTAACATAAGTTAGGAAAAGTTTGTACACATTACTCTGCTCTTGATAATTTATCACACACAATTGCACATCAAGACTTGAAGAGCCATGTGGTAAATAATTCCAGTTAACACCTAATATCATAGGTTTTTCAATCCTTCTTTTTTAATACTCAATGCCGTCACAAACCCACTTTGAGAAATATGATAAACACGGTAGCTACTCTTAAAAACCTGAGGAAACCTCAGTGGGAAGCTTCTCACTGATAGCTACAAGTTCCAGGAACTCGGGGCTAGCTTGAAGGAGACAGCCATCCATGAGCAACTTGGATCAGTGTGGAGTCAGCATGGAGAGAAGAAACCTGAGGTGAAAGACCAAAATGCACAGTTGTGCTTAAGGCCAGATGCTTGAATGGCACCGTGGATCCTTTCATATTGTACATTGTGGAGTGAGTTAACAGTCATCATTATACTGATGGCAGATTGCTCTCATACGTTGCCTTCTAGCTATCTATGACTAGACTTCTCTCATTTGTTCCGAAATATGCAGGTCAATCATTGAGTACAGTGGCATCTGACATTTAATAAGTAATCAATAAATGCTAAATACAATTTTAGTTTCTAAATATTTTCAATGGCTTCCTACACCATAAAAATTACTTTTCTCCTGTAATCTCCACTATCCAGGGTGATGAGCTAAGGCCATATTTGATACCTTTCACCATCCCATCCTTAAATTAAAATGAGTGTTTTACAGAACCCTTGACAACGTGCTTCCCCAAGGATTTCTTGGATTAATCCTTTCCCTTCTGGTCTCCTTAAGTCATACATTATTATTATAGAAAAGGATGTAGGCTGGGGATTTATTATTAAATTAGAAAATAGTAATTGATTGGCTTTCCTGCAAAACACAGGAACTTTATTTCATTAGTTAGTCCCCTAGCAAGTCTGACACAGATATCCAGCGAAACAACAGAGCAAAAAGAAACAAACACATTCATGAACATTAAATAAAATGGAGCTCACAGAGAAGCAAAGTATGAGTCTTAAAACAACGAGTTGTATTGCCCCACTGTGCCGCTCCTTAGATAACTCAGATTCTGACAAGAGTAGAATGAGTCTCCCCACCCTATCATTTGCATGACCAGGTATTCATCCACTTATTTATTCACAGCAACTGATTGAGTACCTACCTTGTTTCAGGCACTGTTCCAGCAACACAGGCAAAGCCTCTACCCTGGTGTTCACACTCTCCTCCAGGAAGATAAGTGATAAACAAGTTAACTAAGTACAATACATACTTTCAGATAGTGAAATTTTATTTTATTTTATTTCAATTTTTTTCAAAAGACAGAGTCTTGCTATGTTGCCTAGGCTGTTCTTGAACTCCTGGTCTCAAGTGTTCCTCCTGCATTTATAGGCATGAGCTGCCGTGTCTTGTCCTCAGATGTGAAATTGAGATGGTGATTTAGAGTGGGAAGAAGGAGAGGTAAAGAAGGGAAGGTGAATATAGGCAGGAAGAAGATGTGGTTTTGGAGGGGAAAGCCAGGAGTGGACTCCCTCTGAATGTGAGAGCTTGTCCTGTGAGCCTGTGGTGTTGGGGACAGAGTGTCATAGCAGAGAGAAGAGCAAACACAGAGCCCTGGGCATTTGCTGAGTGGGCGAGTAGGAGCCACGAGAGCCAGGGGTGCCCACCTCTTCTCTAGTCCGTATTCAGCAATGCCAGGTGGAGAGCTGAAAATTGGCACGGTGGGAGTATTTAAACCAGGGAAATTGGAAAACACTACAACAAACTCTCCCCTCCCCCATCCCCTGTCTGTCCCAGGACTAGTATGGCCAGAGAAGAACTGCAGTGGGGAGAGAGCAAGAGATAAGGTCAGAGAGGTGACCAGGCAGCCAGTTGGTGGGGGACCTGGAAGGCCATTGTGACTGGCAGAGAGATGGCCAGTGGCTCCCTGAAGCTGTCCAGGTCCTGATCCCAGGACCTGTGAATATGTCACCTCATATTGCAGCAGGGACTTTGCAGATGTCATTAATTATGGATCTTGAGACTATCCTGAATTATCTGATGGGCCCAATGTCATCACAAGGGTCCTTGTAAGTGGAAGAGAGAGCAGGAGAGTCAGAGAAGATGTGACAATGGAAGCGGAGATTGGAGTGACATGGAGCCACGAGCCAAGGACTGCAGGTGGCCCTGGGAGCCTGGAAAGGACAAAGAAACAGATTCTCCCCCACAGCTGCCAGAAGAAACATGATCCTGCCAACACCTTGACTTTAGCCCCATGAGACCCCCCATGGACTTCTGACCTCCAGAACTGTCAGATCATAAATGGGCATTGTTGAACCCTCTAAGTGTGTGGTCCTTTGTCACAGCAGCAGTGGGAAACGAACACATCACCGTAAGATCTTGGACTTTTTCTGGAAATAGGTGGGGAGGCCTCGGTGGAGTTTGGGGCAGGACTGACACAGGCTGGCTTCTAGTTGAGCAGGTTTCGGCTGCTGGATAGAGGTGAGAGTGAGAGAGGCTGGGGAGGAAGAGGAAGAGAGGACAGGTGTGTGTCCGGTGCCGTCATCAGGCAGGTCTGCTGGAGGTGTGGCCCAGGCAGCAGTGCTGGCGGGAGGGAGAAGCAGCCAGATCCTTGATTCATTTTGGAAAGCACGACTAACTGTAATTGCCAACAGATTGACTGTCGGGTTGCGAGAAATAACACAGTCAAGGATGACGCCAAGATTTGGGGCCTGAGCCAGAATGAGTTTACTGAAAAGGGAAGAAGTGGGACTTTCGGGTTTGAGAGGAAGGGAGGCATGGCCAGGTTTGAGGGACCTGTTCACATCCAACTGCTGGAAAAGGTCTGGGGGTCAGAGAGGAAGATGTCTATAGGCGAGAAGGCGCTGGCTGAGAGAAGTGGGGGCATCAACCCCTCATGCTGAATGGGATGGGGACGACATGCTGCCTGATTTTAACTGTCTGCTTTAGTATGCGGAAACCCAGTCCCAAGGTTTTGGGTGAACGGCCCCAGTCTCATTGCTGGTTGTGCCGTGGCGGATTTCCCCTGATCAGATTCCCTCCGATTCTCGGGTTGGTGCTGCCATATTGGCCAAGAATTGGCAGAGAGGCCATGGATGATGATAATGATAAGCAACTGCATATCACGTCAGGGGAAGGGGGCCCAGCATGGCACCCCAGGGGTCAATGCAGAGTCTGACTTTAACATCTTCGTTAATTATCTGGAGGAGAAGATAAAGACTTGTTAATTAAATCCACAGATTGTACAAAATTGGGAAGTGTTGAGAAGACCAGTGAGGACAGAGAAATCATTCAAAGGCCCAGAAATATGGACAAGAAATAAAATGAGGCTTGGTGTGGAAAATGGCAGGAGGATTCAACCAGGGGATGAATCCAAAACATTGGAATTCAATGGGCAGTAACAGCCAGGAGAGCAGAAACGCTGAAAAAGGCCTGTGGGTCATGTTGGACAACAAATTAACTAGTATTCTACTGTGCAGTTCTGCAGCAAAATGGTCTGGTGTGATTTTGTCCCATACTCTTAGGCCTTATTAGCCTGGTCAGATATGCTTCATTTTTCTTTCTCTGCACACACACACACACACACACACACACACATGCATACACATGTACACACACGTGTGTGTACACAGGCACACACGCATGCAAACACATGCATGCACATATGCACACATGCACATGTGTGTACTCATGCACACACACAAGTATACATACACACAGGAAAAGGCACACATACATGCATGTATATGCACACACATATACACATATGCGTATGGCACACACATGTACACGCATACACACATCCATCAACCTACCACATCTGAAATGTTTTTGTTGCCAGAGTAGCTCATGAGTAGAGCGTGACAGAGCGTCACACAAGCCCTCTACCTTATTTCCCAAAGCCCTTCTTTTCCTCGGGGAGGAAATGCCACGGTCTGTGTCCAGGTCTTCATGGGTGAGCAAAGGCAGGATGGAGCTCAGGCAAGGGCTGCAGAGGCTTCACGGACACACAGGTTCAGAAGGGACAGAGCCAGGGCCACATGAGCACGCATGCTTGTCTGTGCTTCTCAGTCCCACTTGACCATCTTCATGAAGACAGCAACGACAGCACCTAATATTTTGGGGTTAGCGCAATATTCATCCTTTGATATAGTCTAGTTATTACAGCAGGCTGAAGAGGTAGGATTATCCTCAACCCCCTTTACAGGAAGCAACACTGAGGCACAGTTCAATAACCAGTCCGAAGTCACAAGGTTAGATTGTTGGCAGTGCCGTGGACCGGAATTCCAGGGCCAGTGCTCACCACCGCACACCATGACATCCCAGAGGGCGAAATAATGAAACAGGTGTTTTCTTCCCGTTCCATCCCATTTAATTACCCAGTGTTAAGTAATGAACGTGTGCTGGCCTCAGCTGTAGGTGACAGGGACTCAGCCAGCTCCATTAAGAGCCTCCATCCAGGAGGAGTCCTCACAGTTTCTTACCTTTGTAACCCATTGTTTAAAAAATTAAGTCCACCAATGAATATATATTGATTTATGTTTTAATTATATACTTGTACCCTAGTACCAATAGGTTATGTATGTCACACAACTCGCCTCAAGATACATAGGACAAAATGTGAAAACGCAAGTTCTACCACTGATTTGCCAACCTGTGATGATCGCAGAAGTGCAGCCCACATTGGAGCCCTGGTTTAGGGGGAAATTCTGACACCAACAAGCAGTGAAAGTGTTCTGGGTTCCTAGAACAGTTACCTAGTGGGGGAAGTCTGTACTGCAGGGGGCCCACCCTCCAAAAGATAATTCTGTTTTTTGGGGGGTCCCCCCACCATACACACACGCACACACACACACACACACACACGTGCAAAGGCCATGTGAAGATGGAGACAAATATTGGGCTGATGCAGCCACCAGACAAGGATCTCCAAAGATTGCCAGGAGCCAGCAGCAGCTGGGAGAGGCATGACACATCCTCCCTGGAGCCCTCGGAGGAAGCATGATCCTGCCCACATCTCAATCTGGTCTCCTGCTCTGACAGCAGACATTTCTGTTGTTTTGAGTCACCAGATGTTTGGTATTTCATGACAGCAGGAAATAGACACAGTTCTAGAGGGGCAGGGACCATAACTGCCTCTCTGAGAGCGCTCTACTGAAGGCCATGCTGTTTGCCTTGCGGATACCCAGCAGAGTTCTAGAATGTTGGTGCTAGAAGGAGCCAATCCAGCCCCTCCTCCCCTCCTATACAGTACATGAAACTGAAGCCCAGAGAAGCTCAGAGACCACCCAGTGCCACACTGCCCACTAGTACAGAACCCAGCCTCTCCACCGCCTGATCTGGGCCTCCTACTCCGCACCATGTGAAAACCTTTCCAATGAGCTCCATCTCCATGAAAGCCTTTGTTCTGAGCTCCAAATGCATATGACCAGCTTCACCTGGTGTCCCTGGATTTTTGATTTTCTGTTTTGTTTTGTTTGAGTCGGGGGTCTCTGTCACCCAGGCTGGAGTGTAGTGTCATGGCCACGGCTCACCGCAGCCTTGATCTCCTGGTCTCAGGTGATCCTTCCACCTCAGCCTCCCAAGTAGCTGGGACTACAAGTGTGTGCCACCACACCCAGTCAATTTTTAAATTATTATTATTTTGTATAGAGATAGGGTCTCACTATGAGGTCCAGGTTGGTTTCAAACTCCTGGGCTCAAGCAATCCTTCTGCCTCAGCCTCCCAAAACGCCGCATGACAGGTGTGAGCCACCCTGCCCAGCCAGTCAAACATGTTCCTCCAGCACCCATATCCCGCCTGTCCACAAAGTCTGCCTTCTCCTCTGCGTGTCCTGCCTCGATCAGTCTCTCAAGCCTGTCTTCCAGCCCCTTGCCAAAGAGCAATCAGATCCTTTTGACTCTTTATCACCCTGACTCCCACTGTTCTTTAGAATGGTCACAACCTTCTCCCCTAGTGTCTGCCCGGTTCACACTGATTCACAATCACCCAGATTCAAAATCCATTTTCCTATCACAGAGAACAATTTTTTCTAAAACGCAAATCTACTGGAGTTCCTGCTCAAGATCTTCTGAGGCTCAGCCTCCATCACCGTTTAAATTCATTCAGCTGGGTTCTGGGAACAAAGGGTGTTAAAACCAGCACGGCCTAAAGGTCGCAGGCCAGCAGCTGGAGGGACAGACGGACTGGTTGGGAAACGTGGCAAATGTGAGGAAAGGATGCATTCTTAGGAGTGCCTGGGCCAGCCTGTATGGTCTCTGAAGACTTCCAGGAGCAGTGGCATCTGAGCTGAGTGCAGGGACCTGCATGTTCATGTCGGTGGCGCGCCCGTGAAGCTGTCCGAGGCTGGGAGCGTGTGGACCCTCAGTGCTAGTGAATGAATGTGTGTGGGACTGTATTATCACCACACAGGGGGACAAAAGACCCAAGCCCGATTCCTAGTGTTGTGCGGTTCATGTCTACCCTCAGTTTACCTGCAGCACAGCCCGCCCGCATGCCCCTGTTCTCCACACAGCCTTGGCCACACCTCACCCCCCCCCACTCAGGAGGCCGGTCTCCACCATCATTCAGCCCCAGCAGGGTCCATCTGTTTCCATCCTGGTCTTCCGCATCTCTCTGCCCCCAGAAGGGCTAAGAGCTCATGTCTCATCCTCTGGCCACTTCTGCCTGTGCACCAGCCCTTTCTCTGGGCATGGGCAGCAGGCCCACACATGCACGGAATGACCATCCATGCCATATGTGACATTGTCTTGCATGCACATGGTCTATGCAACATCATAATAATTGTCCCTGAGACCTAGTCCCTGGGAGCCGGCATGACCCATGCAGATGGACTCAGTGAGTTGGAGGTGGAGAGGTAAACCCTGGGGGAGGTTGGTCCTGAGGCCTAGAGAGGAGGCCAGTTGGGGAGTGACCGGAGGCTTTGCCACCAGGAACACCAGGCATTGCGTGGTAAGACCCTCCAGGGAGCCCACCTCCCCTTCCAGGAGGACAAGCTGCCAGGATGAGCTGGGGGCCACCAACAACACAGGCCCTCATTTGACAATCTCAGCATGCTCCCACCAGCAGGAGGGATTCTGGCATCCCTGCCAGGGGACGGGGAGGCTCAGGGAGAAACAGTTTTGATTGTCGACTTTTTTTTTCACAGTTTCAGCAATTTTAGGCAACGCTCGCCCGAGGCTGTTGGGTGTTCCTTCATTTGTGTATCCTTCCTTTTGTATTGGTGTTTGCCTTGGATTTCTCCGATGGGTCTCCATTCCAGCCACCCACCAGTAGGAAATGCGAATCGTCCCCTAATTCCTTGAAACGATTTCTCACAAAGCTTAGGAAGCCTTGCTGGAGAGACAGCAGCGTCTCGGAAGAAGCAAGAATACATTTTCTTGAGGAATACCGGCATTAGAAACAGAACAAAAGCACTAAAGCGGCGAACAGATGAGTGGGTGTTCAGCGGAGGCTCGTGATCTATGTGCTCAGAGCAGGCTGCGCCCTCCCCTTTTTTTTTGTTTTTGATGCATCAGGGTCTGATGTGATATGATATGACAGAACATGTCAAAAATTTAGGGGAAAATAAAACCCTGGGTTTTTTTTGAAACATCAAACTATTGCTATCAATAGGAACAGCAACTGTTCAAAAATTTGTTTCAGAACTGCCAAGAAGTGAACGTTTGTGGAAAAAAAAAAAAAGTATTTTTCCCTGCTGTTTGCAAGGTGGACACAAATGCAAACGGTAGGAGGTTGACAACTTGACACATGTCTAATAAATCTAAAGCATAAAAAGTCAACAATTCACCGCTCAAGAAAGCATTACCGGAATAAAAAGTGCTACGCAAAGAAAGAATAACCATTAAAAAATAGATTTTCTGAATTCAGTAAGTAATTTAGCCCTCGGAGCGCCAGTCTTCAAAACAAGGAAGCTTTTTCTTTCTCCTTTTAAAAGAGAGAGAGAGAGAGACACGGAGAGGAGGTGAGGCTGGGCTCTGGTGGAGGGGGCCTGCCGCATGCGAAATGAACCAGGTGAAGGAGCGGCGGCCGGCCAGCAGATGTGTGCTGCTTGGAGGGCTGGTGACAGGGGTCAGGGTCCGAACCTTCCAGATCCTGGCTGCCCGGCAGCTCCAGGCGGGAGTGGGTTGAATTTGACAAGTTGGTCCAGTTACAGGGAATTCACAGATCACAGTAAATGCCAGGCAGATTTGGCCACCAACAGCCTGTCTGTGTCTGGCCAAGGGGACAGCAGTTGGGAAGCCGTGTCTGCTGTCTGACCACTTGAGCCCAGAGAAAGAAGGAGGCGCAGAGACTCGGCGTGAGGGCGGCTGAACATAGAGGAAGGAAAGAGAAAGAATGAAGCATGTTCTCCACATAAAAATAATTAAGGACTTTGTTTTAACCATTTTTCCCAAGCTCCTAATGCTTTTTTCCCCCACCATGAGGAGTAGAATGTGGAAGAAGATTGTAAATAAACACGAAGCTAATGGTAATTCTCATGCAAGTCTCAACGTAAACAAAAATATCAGCATTAAAGTTATGAATCCTAATTTGTGCCACGGAGCTAAAAATCTGTATCTTTCTGAATTAGAGGAATATAGACATACAGCACTGGCTAACGTCTCTGTGAGGTTCAGAAAACTGACACAGTCTCTCCAATTTATGGGGAAATTGACATAATTTTGCAAAAATGCAAAACCATTTGTGAACTGGGTTTTGCATAATGGGATTAATTTGGTTGACTGTCATATCCACTATGCTGCAAAATGCAAGTTAATCACAACATCACTCTGAATTTTTAAGGGAAGAAAGAGAAAGGAAGAAAGGAAAGGTGCTTTTCCCCCCCAAGTCTGACGATCTTTTCATTAAGAGAAAATGCCCAGTCTTCTAGATGGCACCCGAGGTACCTTTAGGAAACAATGCTAGACGAATTCTGCAATGGATGCCTTCGTGAACTCAATGGAATTGGCCTATCTCCAATGAGAAAAATTAACAGCTTTCATAGAGCATGAAAAATTGCTTCCAAGGAGAGTCTATACTTTATGCTTTGGTGTGTATATGCATTTGCACAGAATTATGCTGCACAGTGGCTCTGAGGTTATATTATACACATTTTGTTACCACACTCAATTATTTAACCTCATTATATGAAGCCTCTTTCTATCAATAAATAAGAGCTGATTATCTGAGGAGGCACAATACGTGAATGTGCTAGTCAAAACAGCGAGACCATGCCGCGGTAACAATGACCCCGGCGTCTCAGTGACTTAATACAACATTTCTTTCTTCTTCACATCCCACACACAGATGCAGCAGGAGACCTCTGTAAACTGTGATCTCTCAATCTCTCAGGGGCCCAGTGGGTAGGCTTCCTCCTGATTCAGGGATGCCCATACAGGAGACAGGACAGCTGGGGTTACCAGGAACACACCAGCTTTGGAAGGTTCCATATGGAAGAAACGCTTTCATTTTCACCACCATATCCTTGGCCAAGTCAGGTCTTGTGGCCGCACCTGCCTTCAGAAGATACAGGCAGGACCCAAAGATGAGTGCACTGACCTAGTCGCTGCCATAGTCAGCATGTTGGGAATTCTTCCATTAACCCTAAGAATTAATGAAATAGACTCTCCTCGTCTTCTCCACATAGTGGGCCACTATGAGGGACTCAAGATGGGGTGACAGCCTCAAATCAACTCAACACAACAGCAGCCAAGAGGCTACCCCAGAGGGTAAAGTGACAGGAAGACATAGTCCTCATCTAAAGGGAATGATAGAAGAGTGGTGGCAGGAGTCACTGGTGAACCCAAGCACCTGCAATGCAAAGCCAAACATTGTCAGGGCCATTATCAGAAACAGGAGAGAGTATGGGAACATAGGAGTCAGGGCAGGCTTCCTGTAAGAGGCATTGACACTGAGCCTGGAAGGGGTCCAGCAGATGGAAAAATAGGGAGGGGAAACAGCAAGAACAAGGCATGTGGGGTAAGTGAGTGGTCCAGTTTTGAAAGCGCTTCCAAGGGAGCCGGCTCTCTGTTGTGGGTGTCTGGCGGTTGGAGATGGGGAGCTTGTGCCTGGTCGAGCAGCTCTGGACAAGAATGGCTGCTGTTGACTCCTTGTGTCGTCCTAGATCGATAAGGTCATGCTTGAATGGCTCATGCGAGTGTGGCGTTCAACAAAGACAATGCATTCTAGAGCCAGAAAGATCTGGGCTGAAGTCCCCATTCTGAAATGTACTCGCTGTGTCACTCTGGGTATGTTACTTGGCTTCTGCCTTCCTGTTTTCTCATCTGAGAGGGTTTGATGATGCCTCCTTTATGGGGTTTTTTCGAAGGTTAAAGGAGATAGTGTCTGTAAGGTATCTATCACATAGTACTTGCTCAATAAAAAGCTATTGTGGAAGGACAGTAACTGCTAGTTAATTACGTGGACAGCTATAGAGGGCTGCTCAGCTGATAATGAGTCCCCCACTGCCCTTGCCTGCCCCATGTCTTTGCCCTTCTGCCGTGGTTGATTTACCCAGAAGTGGATTAGTCAATGAGGTTCTTTCTCCTGAGAGTGCAAAACTTGGACAGAGTCCCAGTGTAGCAGCATCACTTTGCTGACATGGGACATTCATGAGCGGCTCTGCAGAGGTGCCCTGAGCTGTTCTATGGCCAGACTCCAGGGTTTGGGTGGTCCCTGGATTCTGCAGACCACCCCAGTGTCCTCTCAAGGACTCCACTTTATGATTCAAACAAGAAGGACTCTTGTTCCTAAAAATGACTCCCAAGTAAGAATGACTGATGATCAACTTGTGATTTTTTTTCTTTCATGTAAACAATTGTCATGAGGTCAGTGAAGCCACAGAGCATGTTTCAGTGGTGACTTGGCTGGGTGTCTGAGGGGGCCGAGAGAGAATGGGCCCAAGGGAAGAAGTCCAAAGGACGTGTGGCGCAAACTGCACCCAGATTTGCAGGGGCACCTTGGTGTAGGGCGCACTGACTCTAAAGGATATAACTTGCTGTAGTGGCTGGATAGACCAACCTGGGCACTGCTCTGCAGTGAAAGCATCCCCCAGGGTTAGGGCTGAGCTCTGGTCAAGGTCAAGGCTGGTGATGGGGCAAAACTGATGAGAGGCAGGTAAGCAGCTGGTCCCTCCCTCTCCCATCTCAGGCCTGCCCTCTTTCCCCGGGGGGAGAGTGGAAGGAAGGAGGAAGGAGAAGCTAACTCTCAAGGAATGGTTCCCTTGTGCCAAGTGCTCTGCTGAGCTCTGTGTGTAGACTTCTTAGTTGATAGACAATGATCTTAGTGCAGCTCCCGTTGTCTGGTGGGAAGAGCGGAGGCTGAGAGACATGTGCCCCTTGATGGGGATCACCAGAAAGGAAGGAGGAACCCTGGATTCAAGGCCAGGCCTTTGGGAGTCTAGCAGTCTCGCTGAGCACCAAAAATAAAACAGAACAAAACAAAACACTTCTCAAGGAACGTAGAGGTAGAAGAAAATAAAGAGGGGAGGGAGGCAGATGAGAAGGGGCACTCTTCACCCCTAACCCACACCAAACAATGAGGGACTCTGCCCCTCATAGCAACTATTCTTCACACAGTTAGCTGCTTGCATCTTGGTAATGTTCCAAGATCCCTCCTGGAGCATGAAGGAACCCCAGGTCATATATCTACTTCATGTGGAGTATAACAGTCCTGAGGTTAAGAAGGATGACACAGTGGCTGCTCCCAACCCTTTGGGAAGCTGAGGTAGGAGAGTCTCTTGAGGCCGAGAGATCAAGACCAGCTTGGGCAACACAGCGAGTCTCAGTCTCTAAAAAATTTTTAGAAATTAGCCAGGCATGGTACATCTGTAGTTTCAGCTACTTGGGCTGAGGCAGGAGGATCGCTTGAGCCCAGGAGTTGGAGGGTGCAGTAAGCTATGATCGTGCCACTGCACTCCAACCTGGGTGACAGAGTGAGATTCTGTCTCTATTAAACAAACAAACAAGAGTACACTACAGTAGGACAGGAGAGAGATCAAAAGCAAAATCGAACTTACCACGTGGGCTTCAAGCACTGAGAGGAAATGGGGAGTCTGCATGAACAGCCCTGTTTTTAGAAGAAAAGAAAAAAAAAGAAGAAAAAGTCTCCAACCATTAATGCAGCTTATTGATGGAGGCCCAAGGCCTGACCTCTGTCTGGATGAGGCTGAAGGCTAAACTCTTTCTGGTCATGAATGGTCTGTAGCCCCTGAGAACAGATTCTGTGTGTGCAAATGTTAACTGAAGGTGACTCTGAGAGTTGGCTCCTGCATGAAGTGAGTCCAGTGCTTCATTAACCACCCACACCAAGGCATAGGGGCAGGTAGGCACCCAAACTTGTGACCCTTTGGTGTGGAGGCCACAGCTGGCAGGTATCAGAGATGGTCTGCATGCTGAGGGCTCCCATCTTGACAGAGGCTCACACTCATGAATGGACCTTACAACACAAAGGTCAGACAAATGTTCAGAAGTGTGTGAGTTGAGGTCATCCTGAGGGGCCTTCTGGGTCAAGGTATCTTGCTTGCCTCAACTCCACAGAAACCCTGGTGGAAAACTCTAGACTCCATTCCGTGGGAAGGCTTCTTGTCACATCACCATCAGAGGAAAATGCATATTACATAATTCTCTGAGTTCTACACTAGGCACCACATAACAGATTCACATTAGTGATCTCCAGTTAAGTGGAATGATCTTTACTTGAGCTAGGGTAATATCTACAAGCTGGGATAACTCATAAGAGCCAGGGTTTGTTGTAGGAACTGGGGTTCCCGTAGAAACTGGATATCCTGTAGGCAGTAAGGTATGCTGCAGGAGCTAAGGGTAACCTGTAGGGACTGGGATCCCCTGTACGAGCTAGAGTAACCCGTAAGAGCTGGGGAAACCGATATGAACTGGGGTAGCTAATGGATTCATGGGTGTGTCTGGGAATATAGAGTTCTATTCCATCTCAGGTAAAGTTCCAAAGGAACATTCCATTCCGGCAAGTGGTTCTGCTCAAACAAAGTCATCCAGAGATCAGGTTTTGTCCAAGTTGTCAGCTAATTTCCCTGTGGTTTCCTAGGGCAGTGCCTTTCCCTGCACAGCCATGTGTTTTAATCCAGAAAGGAGGAAAAAAGCAAAACACTTCTCATCCATTGAGACACATCCATAGGTCAAGACCTAGATCTAGAGGTGGTCACCCCATTTCCTCTCACCTCCACTGGTGAGAACAGAGTCACTGACCACACCCAGCAAACCAGGAAGATGGGCGCCGCAATCCAGATTTGTAATTAGGAAGAAGGAAGAACATATTTGACAGATCTCTGGCTGTTTCCACCCTAGCATTCATCTCTCTAGGTATCTAAAAAATTGTACCAGTTTGTTAACTCTAGCAATTTCTTTTACTCCTAGATTTATTAGATACCAGATAGTGTTATGTAGTGTAATATCTTGGTTTTATACTGGAAATGATTGTCCACGTAGAAAGATCTTGACATGTAGACAGAGCTTTAGAAAGTACTGATGCCTGTGTTCTACCTCAGGATATTCTAGTAATTGGTCTTGGTTACAAACTAAATATGCAGATTTTCAAAGGTACCAGTAGCATTGAGCACACTTGACACCATATTGTGTTTGTTAATTCCATTCTTTGATAAAAGGAGCCAGGGTTCTGTGGAGAAATGGTTGATTCTAAGACTGAGACAGGAAATACACACGATGAACCCAGAGCCTCTCATAGAGCCAGAAAGTAAGAAAGTGCTAAAAAAACAAAGCAAAACAGAACATCCCACGATGCCACAATGGGGGAGGGGATTTTAAAGGGACATGGGAGCCAAGAAAAAGATCTCCCAATGTCTAAAGCTAAGACAATTTGAGTGACAAAACAAAGTAGCATCGGAATAAAACTCAAGCTATAAAGTAAGTCTATTCTGATATAAATAAATATCTGAATAAATAGATAAATAGAGGAGAAGAGACAAAATTCTACAAATCTGTAGATATCCCACCGCTGAGGAGGTGGAGACCCACTCCCTGATCCTTACATGGGGGCTGCTCATAAAGGATTCTTTCCAAAAATGTAGGGAACAGGGGAAAGGGGGCAACTCCACGGCAAAGAAACCTGGCAGATGCTCCTTCAGCCAAGTGATCGAGTTCAACATCAACAGCGATCAGTTATGTGGACCCGTTGTGCCCTTCCTGTGATGGGATGAAAATACTTGACTAGGTCTTCCTCCCCAAGCCCCACACGTGCAGGCTAACCACGAGAAAACATCAGACAAATTCCAGCATCCTCCACACATCCCGACCAGTCCTCCTCAAAGCTGTCCAGGTCATTAAACACAGGGAAGCGAAAGACTGTCACAGCCAAGAAGAGCCTAAGGAGGTCTGAGGACTACATGTCATGTGGGATGGGGTCCTGAACAGAAGTGGACTTCACGAGAAGGCTATGGGAATCTGAATAAAGTACGGACTTCAGTGCATCAAGATTGCCTCGTTAATTGTGACAAACACACTGCAGGAATACCATATAATAACAGGAGAAACTGAGTGTGGGGTATGCAGGAACTCTTTGTACTATTTTTATAATCTTTCTACAAATTGAGTTACTTTAAAGTTAAAATTTGGCAACAACAACAAACACTTTCAGGGGATTCCAACGTCCAATGAGGGGGAAAGGGTGCGGAGACCACCTCATTAGAGATTGTGTGTAGTAGTCCCACTATTATGCGAGGATGTGACAAATCACCCCACCCCTTTGCCAGAAGTTTCTTAACAAGAATGAAAAGTAATCATGGAAGAGCAGAGGGTGGTTTGAGGATGCTGGATAAAGGAGACCAGCCAGTCATCGGTCCAACAGTTTGTCCTCCAGTCCCATTGTGCAGCCCCCCCCCCCCAAGGAAGCTTCCTTTTGAACGAGGGCTTCCCCTGCAGGAAAATGTGGATATCCAATCTGTCTTTGCATTTCTGTCCTAACACACAGAAGACGCCTGCAGGTTGCTGTCCTGTTGAGCAGTTACCCTGGGCATCATTCCTCTGTTCCTATGGCATAGGAGGCCTACTGGGGCTCGAATCAGCTGAACTTGGCCCTGGAGCCTGGCGTGGGGGCACTGCAGCTCCCTGCCCTTCCCAATCCTCTTTTCCAACTAGCACAGTGGAATAGTGGTGGCTGCCCTGAGTACCAAGAGGGGCCCTCGAAAGGGAAGGCCTTCTGGAACGTGAGTCAGCCCCTGGCATCCTCTTGGAGCCAGGGTTTTGCCTTTAAATGGTCTTTGTTTGCAGACGATCTGCTGTGCAGATCATCAACTGTCACCACAGCGCCAGACAGACCCTTCATCTGAACAGGCCCATCCACTGGGTCCCTTCAGGAAAGACAGAAACCAGGGGACCCCAAGCCAGCGTCTATCGCCTCCCACCCTACCTCTGTGGAGTCACGCTCTGGGTGACTCGTGTGTGAAGAACTCGCACACGTGTTGCTAGGAGACTGCAGGGAGCAACCTTTGTGGTCTCACATATGCGTAACATAATAATAAATAATGGTTAACATGATAATAAATAAACAAATAACAATAATTATAACGTGCCCCAAGCCTGTTGTTTCTCCAAAATTAATTTATGATGAATTACAACCCAAATTCCTTGGAACATGATAGTGGGAAGAGAGACGGAGCTTTTTTTATTCCCCCACCGGGCCCAGAATGGGGTTAAAAACTGCCTATCCCTGACCCAGACCTCTTCCTGGAACCCCGGTCACCCCAGGAAGATGCCCAGGGAGGAATGTTCCCTTTTCCTCTGCTTCTTACATCTTCTCCTCTGCCTAGGACAGTTAAGTTTTTTAGAGACTTTACTTGCATTTCTAATTCAGTTATTCTTCTGAAATTTATTCAAAGGATTTATGCTTATGAAATTATAATATAATGCTGCCTATATGCCAATGAGCTGGAGGCAAAGAAAATAATTTTCTTCAATTTACAGTTATGAGGCTGGAGGAAAATGATGCCTTCTTATCACCTCTTTCTCTTTGTATGTCTCGGTATTTTTTTAAGTCTTCAGAAGGCAGGAGCTGATGATGAATTCTTAAGCAGATCGCGCTGATAATTGTATTTCAGAGCTGTCAGCGCTGGGAAGACTGGCCACCGACTGTCTCCCCACACTTGAGCTATTTGTGTCACTGCTTCTTTCTCCGGAACTCAGCCCTCAATAAAACCAACTCGCTGGGGATATTGTTAAATCGTCTGAGAGGATTATTAGATCGAAGGGAAATTTATGGGTGACGCTTTGTAACAATTAATCAGGAAGTGTTGATGAAGTTTAAGTTGGTTCTTTTATTTCTGGATGCAAAACATAAATATATATGTATACGTATATAATCATAATAATATTCAGCTCTTGTTCCAATTGTCAAATGGCTCATTTTGTCACTCTGTTTGATTAATGGACCTTTTGGAGTCCCCAAAAAGTCCTAGTAATACAAATAAAAAGAATCATAAATATTGAATAAGCTCACAGCACAGTTAACCTTGACTACATTTTGGGACATTCTTGGAGAAACTTCGCCATACAGAAAATAAATTGCTATGGGGATTAAAAAAAATACATGCACTCATACCAAATTGGAGATTTTGGAGAATGTCACCCCTCTAACCTTGTCACTCTTATTAATCTGTTGTGATTAATTAGTTTAGTTAGCTTTACAATCAGGTCAGCAGAATGCCGGCATGCTGGCATGTTCTACCGACGGGCCTGTGCCCAGCCCAGAAAGGGATGCAGGCAGGGGTGAGGGGAGGTCTGGAGCTAATGGGGACGGTGTTTTAACCCCACATGGTACTAAATGGGGGTGATGTGTGAGGACTGGTTCAGACAATAATTTATGGAACAGAAGCCTGGGTGGGGCAGGGAACATTAATTGCTTCAGTTCTCTGTGTGTGGGTTTTCAGATTCAACAAGCCTGGCTGTCTCATACTAAGATCCTTTCTGCTAGCCTGGAGTTTTTGCTGACACCCCTTCAAAGTTCTAATTCCAGATTCCCAGATTTGACCAGTCATTTGACCCAGAAAACTGAGTCTTACTAGTCTGTAATGACTTGCAATTTTTGGATTTAGCGTCGAGCGCAATGGTTAAGAGCAAGATTTGAGGGTGAGACACATGTGGATTTGTGATCTACTTCTGCAATACATGTACCATGTGGGCCTTGGGCAGGTGACTTTGACTTTCCAAGTCTCTGTTTCCTCATCTGTAAAATGGGGGTTCCTACTCCTAGGATCTTTACAAGAATGATATGGGAAAAGTCAAGGAAGCAGCTCAGCAAGGCATCTGGCACGTAAGAAACACTCTGCGCTGGGCAGAATTGTCTCCTCCTAAAATATATGTTGAAGTCCTAACCTCTGCTGCCTGTGAAGGACCTTACCTTAGCAGATATCATCAAGTTAAATGAGGTCATCATGGATCAGGGTGAGCCCCAACTCAATGACTGGTGTCCTTATGAGAGAACTGTGGACACAGACACACAGGAGAAGGTTACACAAAGGAGGAGCCTGGAGTGAAACAGCTACAAGCCAAGGATTGCGGGGAGTCATCAGAAGCTGGAAGAGACAGAGAAGGGTTCCCCAGACAGCTTTTGGAGGGAGGGTGGCCCTCATGACACCTTGATTTTGGACTTCTAGTCTCCAGGACTGTGAGGGAATATGTCTGTGTTGTTTTTGGTAATTCATTAAGGCAGCCTTAGGAAACTGACACAGGCGCCGGATGTTCACCATGATTTGATCTGCAGGGAGCAGGCGAGGCATGGCCAAGGGCTTGGTCTGATGTGCAGGGCACTCATCTTCCTGCTTACACCAAACAGTCATGATCATGCCACCTGCCTCCCTGTGGAGGCTGAGTGCCCGTGAAGACCAGGACGTTGCTTCCCGTTGTGCCGTTGTGCAGGTGAGGCAGCCATGGCTTGTTCAGTTCAGAAGAGCGCCATCACTTCTGCTGAAGTCCTGCTCCTAGAGTCAATCCAAATAGCCTCAGCTCCACTACAGTTTTGTAGATGCAATGTTGTCTGTGATACAGATGCAAAACGATCTGTGATATGGGTCAACGTGGTTAATTTCATTTTACCGATTTATGTTGTCTTTTTTTTTATTTTTTTGAGACAAGATCTTACTCTGTTGCCCAGGCTGGAGTACAGTGGTGTGATTGTAGCTCACAATAACCTCAAACTCCTGGGCTCAAGCGATCCTCCCCCATCAGAGTTCCAAGTAACTGGGAGTATAGGCACGTGCCATCATGCCAGCTTTTTTTTTGTAGAGATGGGGTCTCGCTATGTTACCCAGGCTGGCCTCAACCTCCTGGGCTCAAACGATCCTCCCACCTCAGCCTCCCAAGCAGCTAGAACTATAGGAATGCCACCATGCCTGGCTAACTTTAAAATTTTTAACTTTTGTGATCAAACTCCTGGCCTCAAGTGGTCCTCCTACCTCAGCCTCCCAAAGCACTGGAATTATAGGCATGAGTCATTCTGCCCAGCCTGTGTTGCCTTTTCTAAAGTTTCATTGCGATTTATACATAAAGGCAAACTTTAAAAGTTAAGAACTAAGTTACAATGATATTACCAAAGAAATTATCAGCTTAAGAACAAGGAACCTCACATTATATACCAAATATATCACTGGAAAGTTGCGAGTGAGTACATTTTTTGTACATAACATCTTACTTTCCTGTTGACGTTTAATGAGAAATTCAAGAACCTATTTCCTTCCGAAGAAAAATGTTGGCCCCATTACACTAAGAATTACACCCGGGCCTGCCATTGACTTTGTCACTGTAGAACTGATATGTTCTAACAGTGACACGATCCTTCACAGTCCTGGTTCCAGCTCTGCTCTGACTTTCTCGGAGGTCATCACACATTGCTACCTGCTGCCAAAGACTGTCATGGATTCTCTTTCAGGGCGAAAGAACACTGTTCAGAGGCTGGCTCTGGAATCTCCAGGTGGGTGAGATGGAGGACTGAGGGTCTGGCTCTGTCCAAATTCCCTCTGTGGAGGAAGTTGTTAGGGCTCAGGAAATGATCCCCTAAAAGGAAGCCTGCAGAAGCAGCTTCAGAGGAAAAGTTTCTCTCTAATCTCCTGCCCTCCTGCCTCTGGCCCCTCATCCTCCACCAAGGCTAACACTGGAAGCCAGATTCCTTCTTCCCCAAGTAAGTCATAGAAACCAGAACTTCCGTTCCCCAAAGCCAGTCATAAAACCAAAAATAATTACTCTTACCTTCCCCCTGCCTTTCCATGTAAAAACTGGCCACAAAGGAATTACCTAACCTACCTCATTTTACTGTGGGTCATAAGACCGTCATTCCATATACCCTGGAGGCAGGAATGCTGCTCAGAGAGGCTAAGAAGAATCTCAACAGACAGGCCTTGCTGGGTTTCCCCACTCACTCTTTAGCATAAGATCATACCCTTATTATCCAGTAATCATATTTCTACATGGCTTTCCACACTTCGTTGAACCCAAGCATAAAAATAGATAGTTTTTTTCTGTTTCTTTTTTTTATTAAACATATTTTTTATTTTAAAATTGTGAGGCACAGTTAAGGGTTAGGTATACAAATATGCATCGTTCAGGCACCCTTGTTGATAAGGGGTGTCCCCCCATCCCCAGACAGATATAGACTACCGTTAATTCCACCTCCCTTCCCCTCCCTGCCCCCACCATGACTTTTCCTCCCATAGGCGACTAGAGACTCAGACAGTAAATACTCAGAGAACAAAAGGATCCTTAAACCAATGTGACTGACAGCTTCAGAAAGTTCCCCGTAATTGGTCTGCAATGTCTTTTTAGTAGATAGGCATGAGGTTTTAACATCTAGTGCCAAGTCGGGCTCGATGGCTCAGCCTGTAATCCCACGCTTTGGGAGGCTGAGGTGAGTGGATTGCCTGAGCCCGCGGGTTCGAGACACGCCTGGGCAACTTGGCGAGACCTCATCTCTACAATAAGTCAAAAAAAAAAATCAGCCGGGCGTGGTAGCGCATGTCTGTAATTCCGGCTACTCGGAAGGCTGAGGCAGAAGGATCGCCGGAGCCCAGCAGCTCGAGGCTGCGGTGACCGGGCGTATGCCACTGCACTCCAGTCTGGATAACAGAGTGAG
>CAUYQG010049679.1:0-13078 GCA_963574415.1 Tarsius wallacei | reverse complement strand
ATAGGGGAAGCAATTAATGGCAGTAAATACCTGTCTGGGGATGGGGGAACACTTCTTACAAACAAGGGTGCTTGAATGAGACATATTTGTGCACCTAACCCTTAAATGTACCCCTCAATATCACAATAAAAAAAAATTAGGAATGCAACTGTCTTTTGCATATTTATTTTCTATTCTGAGACTTTGCCAAAGTCCTTTATCAGTGCAAAGTTGGGTTTTTGGCAGATTCTCTTGGATTTTCAAGGTATAGTACCATATCATCAGTAAAGAGGGATAACTTGACTTCCTCTTTTCCTATTTGGAAACCCCTGTTTATCTTCTCTTGTCTCATTGTCTGAGCTAGGACTTCCAACACAATGTTGAACAAGAGGGGTCAGAGTGGGCAGCCACTGTCTTGTTCCAGTTTTCAGGGGAAATGTTTCCAATTTCTGTCCATTTCGCTATATGTTAGCTGTGGGTTTAATCATAGATGGATGGCACATACTATTTTGAGGAATGTTCCTTTTTTACCTAGGTGTTTGAGGGTTTTTATTAAGAATGGATGATGGATTATTCAAAGTTTTTCTGCATCTAATGATATAATCATGTGGTTCTTGTTTTTACATCTGTTGATGTATTTAATTACATTTATGGTCTTGCAAATGTCGAACCAGCCCCGCATCCTGGGGATGGAACCTATTTGTCCATAGTGAATGATTTATGAGATGTGTTTTGGGATCTGAGTTGCTAGAATCTTGTTGAGGACTTTTTCATCTATGTTCATAAGGGATATTGGCCTGTAGTTCTCTCTCTCTCTCTTTCTCTTTTTTTGGACCATTACCCATTTGGAATATTAGAGTGATGTTAGCTGTGTATAATGATTTGGGGAGAATTCCATCTTACTCAATTGCTTTCAATAGGATTGGTATCAGCTCCTCCTTGTAAGTTTTGTAGAATTATGCTGGAAATCCATCTGGTCCAGGGCTTTTTATTGTAGGTAGCTATTGTATGACAGAGTCAATTTTCTGGGTTGTTACTGGTGTATTTAATGTCTGAATGTCTTCTTGTTTCAACCTGGGAAGGTTGGGTGATGTCAGAAAGTCCTGCATTACATTTAAGTATTCAAGTTTGTTTCCATATACGTATATGTAGTAACCTCTGATAATCTTTTGTATTTCTTTGGGGTCAGTTGTGATTTGATCTTTTGTATTTCTGACTGTGTTTATTTGGACTTTTTCTCTCTTTTTCTTGGTCATTCTGGCTTGGGGCCCATCACTCTTGTTAATTCTTTCAAAGACCCAGATTTTTGTTTTGTTGATGTTTTCTATGATATTTTTGTCTTCTATGTCTCATATTTGGGTTCTTATTTTGGTGATTTGGATTCTTCTGCTAAAGTTGAGATTTGGGTGGTCTTCTCTTTCCAGCTCCCTTAGGTGATTTGTTATGCTCTCAACATTTGATCTTTCCATTTTCTTGATGCCTGCTTGTAGAGCTATAAATTCCCCTCTTAGAACTGTTTTCGTGGGATCTCAGAGGTCTTGTTAAGATGTTTCTTCATGTTCATTTGTTTTCAGGAATCTTTTAATTTTTGCTTTGATTCCAGTGTTGACTCAGGAGTTGTTCAGCATTTTGCCACTTAATGTTCATGTCTTTTTAGACTTTGGAGAAATTTTGTTGGTGTTGATATTTATTTTTATCCCACTGTGATCTGAGAATGTGCATGGCAAGATTTTAACTTTATGGAATTTGTTTATCCTTGATTTATGGTCAAGAATGTGATCTATCTTAAAGTACGTTCCATGTGTGATGAGTAGAATATGTATTCTGTGGTTGTTGGGTGGAATAATCTGTAGGTATCTATTAAGTCCATTTGGTCAAGTGTCAAGTTTAGGTTCTGGATCTCCTTGTTGATTTTTTTCCTCGATGATCTACCTAGGACTGTTAGTGGGGTATTCAAGTCCACTACTATAAGAGTGTTAGAGTCAATATCTTTTTTTAGTTTACTTAATTGTTGCTTTATAAATGCTGGTGCTCCTGTGTTGGGTGCATATATGTTTAGGATGGATATTTCTTGTTGATGGAAACTTTTATCATTATGCAGTGTCCTTTTGTATCTTTTTAAATTTTTGATAGTTTAAAGCTTGTTTTGTCTGATATTAAGATTATGACTTTAACCTTCTTTTGTGATCAATTGGCCTGGAAGCTCATTTAACTTTGAACCTGTGTGCATCCCTTGTGTTGAGATGAATTTCCAGGATGCAGCAAATAATTGGGTCATGGTTTTTTATCCAGTATGCCATTCTGTGTCTTTTCAGTGGTGCATTTAGTCCATTCACATTCTAGCTGATTATTGAAAAGTGCTTGTTTATACCAGTCATGAGGTTCTTATAAAGTTTTTTTCTTGCTTGTTTTCTTTTGGCTTTGAGATTGATGTATGCTTGTGTTTTTGAGTTTCTTGTTGCACTATATTCTCTGTTGAATCTGTGCTCTGCTGTTCTCTTGGGAAGTGTGTGGTCATTCTTTTTTTCTTTCCTCTGTGCTTAATACCTTTTTAAGTGTCTCCTGTAGAGCTGGTCTGAAAGCTGCATAATCTCTTAGAGATTGAATGTCTGGGAAGGATTTTAATTCTCCATCCCTGATGAAAATGAGCTTGGCTGGATAGGAAATTCTTGGCTGTAATTGTTTATCTCTGAGGTCTTTGAATATTGAACTCCAGGCCCTTCTTGCTTGTAGTGTTTCTGTCGATAGGTCTGCTACTATTCTGATTGGTTTTCTCCAGTAGGCAGTCTGGCTTTTCTCTCTTGTTGCTTTTAGGATCTTTTCTTTTGTGTAGACTTTGTGTAAGCGAATCACTATGTGTATAGGGGTTTTCTTCTCATTTGATGTCTTGTGGGTATTCTCTGTATCTCTTTTCCTTGGCTGGTCACATCTCTGGTGAGATGGGGAAAGTTTTCTTGGATCACCTCTTGGAATACTTGCTCCAAGTTCTTCTGCATTTTCCTTTCTTCTTCAGGGATACCAATCAGGTGTAGGTTTGGTCTCTTGATATAATCACACATCTTTTGTAGACTTTGTTCTTTCTTTCTTTCTGAGTTTTCTTCCTATGTTTTTTACAGACTGGGTTAATTCCATGTTCTCGTCTTCAAGTTCTGAGATTCTTTCTTTAGCTAGATTAATTCTGCTTTCCATGCTTGTCATCTTGTTATTTATTTCTCGGATGAAATTCATTATTGTCAAAATCTCTGTTACAAGTTCTTTTAGTGTTGTGTCTTGTTTTTCTTGAGTGTTATTCACTCTTTCCATCCATTCCCTAATCCCTGTTGTATTCTGGGGCTCGTCGTTGGTGATTTCCATTGTTTGGGCAGCAAGTTCTGATTTTTCAGGAGTTTTCTCCTTGTTACACTTGACATTGCCTGTTGTCTTCCTTTGCTTTTTCCTCACTTGTGACGAATCTCTTGTGTTTCTCTTTGGTTCTGTTATTCAGTGTCAGTTGGAGAGGCTTTCCCTTCTGATGTTTGCTCAGTCCTCTATTCCTCTCTGATCCATGCTCTGGATTTGTTCTATTTTGAAATAGGATGGTGGATGGGAAGCTTTGCTGTCTTTTGTAGTTTTCGAAAGTTGAATAAAGTAGGGGATGAGGCACTAGGCTTCAGAAACTACTTGCAAATTACAATCTTCACTTACTGTGGCATGTGTTTCCTGAGACCCACTCCCCACCACCACTCTATATCACAATGCAAAGCAGAAACAAATGCAAAAAATACTTGAATATACACAAACATATATACACACATACCCCCAAACAAACTAGAATAACAACAAAGTGAAAGAAAACATACATCAACAAAAAAATCAAAAAAACTGAACATGCAGACACACACCTCGCACAAAGTGAACAGAGAGGATAAACAGAAAGACTGAGAGAAAAAAAGAAAAAAAAGGAATTCAGATAAATAGAGCAAAAACAAACCAACAAAAACAACAAAACTGAAAGAATATCATTCAGTCATTCACATACACAGCTAAACAGAAAACAGTAAATAAAAGAAGAAAGAAACAGAAAACTAAAAGAAAAAAGGAAAGAAAAAAATTTGGGGGGGAGGATGCAGATCAAATCCTCACATACACATTCAAGCACAAAAGAAAAACATTTTTATTTTTATTTATTTTTTATTTTATTTTATTTTTATTGTATGAAATCTGTTATTTAAATACTTTTAAAAATTTATTTATTATAAAGATGTGGGGTACAATTCAGGGCTAGGTATACCAACATTGATCATGCAGGTACCCTTGTTGATGAGGCATGTTCCTATCTCCCCTAGCATCTTCCCTTAACTGCCAGTCCCACCCCCTTTCCCCTGACAGTTTTCTGCTACTGTCAATCTCCTTCCCACAGCATTATAATTGTTCATGGTCACCTTATGATTGAGAACATATGGAACTCAGTTCTTTGTTTCTGTGATAAATCACTGAGTATGATTGACTCCAAATCCATCCAATTTGATGCAAAGTCCATATATTTGTCCTTCTTTATGGCTGCATAATATTCCATTGTGTATATGTACCACATTTTTCTAATCCAGTCCAGCTTCGATGGGCAACATGTTTGGTTCCATGCTTTTGCTATTGTGAATAGAGGGGCAACAAACATACGTGTGCAGGTATCCCTTTTGTAGAATGATTTGAGTTCCTCTCAGTATATTCCCAATAGGGAAATTGCTGGGTAATATGGAAGGTCAATTTCTAGTCCCTTCAGAAATCGCCATACTGTCTTCCAAAGAGGTTGTATTAGTTTGCATTCCCACCAGCAGTGGAGAAGTGTTCCTTTTTCTCCACATCCTTGCCAGCATCTGATGTTGTTGGTTTTATTAATGATGGCCATTCTTACAGGGGTTAAGTGGTAACTCAATGTAGTTTTGATTTGCATTTCTCTAATGATGAGTGAGGCTGAGCACTTTTTCATGTGTCTGTTGGCCACCTGTATATCTTCTCTTGAGAAGTGTCTATTCATGTATTTTGCCCACTTTTTAAAGGGGCTGTTTGATTTTTTCCTTTCAGCACGTTTGAGCTCCTTGTAGATCCTAGATGTTAGGCCTTTGTCAGATATACAGTTGGCAAATATTTTTTCCCATTCTGTGGGCTGTCTCCCTGCTACCTTGATGGTTTCTTTGGCTTTGCGGAAGCTTGTCAGTTTAGTGCGATCCAACTTGTCTATCTTATCTCTTATGGCCTGGGCACTGTGGGTTTTGGTCAGGAATCATTTGCCAGTTCCAACTTCCATAAGAGTGTTTCCCGCATTTACTAAGGTTCTCACAGTTTGAGGTTTTATGTTTAGGTCGTTGATCCATTTACAGTTAATTTTTGTGTAAGGTGATAGGTAGGGGTTATGTTTCAATCTTCTACATGTGTTCAGCCAGTTTTCCCAGCACCATTTATTGAATAGGTTCTCCTCTCCCAATGGTTGTTATTGGAGGCTTTGTCAAAGATGAGTTGGTTGAGGAAATGTGGCTTTGCTTCTGGAATCTCAATCCTGTCCCATTGGTCTATGTGCCTGTTCTTGTACCAATACCAGGCTGTTTTGATTGCTGTAGCCTTACAGTAAAGTTTGAAGTCTGGAAGTATGATACCTCCTGCTTTGTTTCTTTTTGCTAAGAATTGTTTTGGCTATTCGTGGTCGTTTATGTTTCCATATAAATTTCTGTATTGTCATTTCCAGGTCTGAGAAGAATGATGTTGCTAACTTAATGTGTATTGCCTTGAATCTGTAGATTGCTTTCCATAGGATGGACATCTTAACAATGTTGATTCTTCCTATCCATGAGCATGGGATATTTTTCTATTGTTTGTGTCTTCTTGAATTTCTTTGAGCAGCGTTTTGTAGTTCTCATTGTAAAGGCCCTTCACTTCTCTGGTTAGGAAGATGCTGAGGTAGTTCATTTTTTTGTGGCTATTGTGAATGGGATTGTCCTTTTTATTTGGGTCTCTGCCTGCTTGTTGTTGGTGTAGAGAAGTGCAACTGTCTTTTACACATATATTTTGTATTTTGAGACCTTCCCAAAGTTTTTTATTAGTGCAAGCAGGGTTTTGACAGATTCTCTTAAGTTTTCAAGTTATAGGATCATATCATCAACAATGAGGGATAACTTGACATCTTCTTTTCGTATTTGGATACCCCTGATTTCCTTCTCTTGTCTAATTGCCTGGGCTAGGACTTCCAACACAATATTGAACAAAAGGGGTGAGAGTGGACAACCTTGTCTTGTTCCAGTTTTCAGGGGAAATGATTGTAGTTTCTGACCATTTAGCAATATGCTAGCTGTGGGTTTGTCATAGATGGCACTTACTATATTGAAGTATGTTTCTTCTATACCTAGATGTCTGAGGGTTTTTGTCAAGAAGGGATGCTGGATTTTATCAAAAGCTTTTTCTGCATCTAATGAGATAATCACGTGGTTCTTGCTTTTACATCTGTTGATGCATTTAATGACATTTATGGTTTTTCGAATGTTGAACCAGCCCTGCATCCTGGGGATAAAGCCTACTTGGTCATAGTGGATGATATTTGAGATGTGTTTTTGGATCCGATTTGCTAGAAACTTGCTGAGGATTTTTTCATGTATGTTCATAAGAAATATTGGCTTGTAGTTCTCTTTCTTTGTTGGATCTTTACCCGGTTTGGGTATCAGTGTAATGTTTGCTTTGTAAAATAATTTGGGGAGAACTCTATCTTTCTCAATAACCTGGAATTCTATCTTTCTCAATAGGATTGGTATCAGCTCCTCCTTATACATTTTGTAGTATTCTTCTGGATAGCCATCTGGTCCAGGGCTTTTTTTGGTAGGTAGTTTTCGTATGACAGAGTCAACTTCCTGGGTTGTTTTGGGCCTATGTAGTGTCTCAATGTTTTCTTGTTTTAACCTGGGGAGGTTGTCTGATGTCAGAAATTCCTCCATTTCATCTAGGTTTTCAAGTTTGTTTCCATATAGGTGTTCATAGTAATCTCTGATAATCTTTTGTATTTCTTCGGGATCAGTTGTGGTTTGATCTTTTGTATTTCTGATTGTGTTCAGTTGGGCTTTTTCTTGGTCATTCTGGCTAGGGGCCCATCAATCTTGTTAATTCTTTCAAAGAACCAACTTTTTGTTTTGTTGATGTTTTCTACGATATTTTTATCCTCTATGTCCCATATTTCGGCTCTTATTTTTGTGATTTGGATTCTTCTGCTATAGTTGGGATTTTTTGGGTCTTCTCTTTCTAGCTCCTTTAGGTGATTTGTTAGGTTCTCCACTTGTGGTCTTTCTATTTTCTTGATGTGTGATCATAGAGATATGAATTCCCCTCTTAAAACTGATTTCATGGCATCTCAGAGATTTTGGCAAGATGTTTCTTCCTTTTCAATTGTTTCCAGGAATCTTTCAATTTCTTCTTTGATTTCAGTGTTGACCTAGTCATTGTTCAGCATCATGCGGTTTATTGTCCATGCCTTTGTGGGCTTTGGGGAAATGTTGTTGGTTTTAATGTTTATTTTTATTCCACTGCAGTCTGAGAATGTGCATGGCAAGATTTCAACCTTGTCAAATTTGTTTATGCTTGATTTATGGCCAATAATGTGATCAATCTTGAAGTATGTTCCATGTGGTGATGAGTAGAATGTATACTCTGTGGCTGTTGGGTGGAATAATCTGTAGGTATCCACTATGTCCATTTGGTCAAGTGTCAAGTTTAGGTTCTGGATCTCCTTGTTGATTTTTTGCCTCGATGATATATCTAGAGCTGTCAGTGGGGTATTTCAGTCCCCTGCTATAGTAGTGTTAGTCAATATCCTTTTCAGTGTATTAATTAGTTGTTTTATAAATGCTGGTGCTCCTGTGTTGGGTGCATGTATGTTTAGAATGGATATTTCTTGTTGATGGTCTGAATCTTTTATCATTATGTAGTGTCCTTTTGTATCTTTTAAAATTTTTGATAGCTTAAAGGTTATTTTGTCCGATATTAAGATTGCAACTCCTGACTTCTTTTGTGATCCACTGGCCTGAAAACTCATTTTCCATCCTTTAACTTTGAGTCTGTGTGTGTCCCTTGTGATGAGATGAATCTCCTGGATGCAGCAAATAATGAGGTCATGGTTTCTTATCCAGTCCACAATTCTGTGTCTTTTCAGTGGTGCATCTATTCCATTCACATTCAGGCTAATTATTGAATTGTGGTGGTTTTTCCTGTCATGAGGTTTTTATAGAGTTGTTGTTCCTATTTATTTGCTGTCTTTCCTTTGGTTTTGGGGGTGATTCATGTGTGTTTTCCATCTTTTCCCTGTACTCTTGTGAAAAACGTCATTCTTTTCTCCTTTTATTATGTGTTTAATACTTTCTTAAGTATTTCTTGTAGAGTTGGTCTGGAAGCTGCATAGTTTCTTAGGGATTGGATGTGTGGGGAAGATTTTACTTCTCCATCACAGATGAAGCTTAGCTTGGCTGGGTAGCTTATTCTCAGTTGAAGTTGTTTATCTTTGAGCACTTTGAATATTGGGCTCCAAGCTCTCCTAACCTGGAGGGTTTGTGTAGATAAATATGCTGGTATTCTAATTGGTCTTCCCTGGTAGGTAGTCTGACCTTTTTCTCTTGCTGCCTTTCGTATTTTTTCTTTTATACCTACTTTTTTAAGGCAAATTATTATGTACCTGCGAGTTGGTCTTCTTATTGGTTGTCTTGCAGGGGTTCTCTGAGTCTCTTGTGTTTGAATTTTTGCATCACTGATGAGATGAGGGAAGTTTTTTGGAATGATTTCATGGAATGTTTGTTTCAGTGTGGTCTCTGTCTCTCTTTCTGCCTCAGGAAGGCCAATTACTCTTAGGTTTGGTCTCTTGAAGTAATCGTTTATCTTTTGAAGGTTTTGTTCTGTCATTTTAAGCTTCTTTTCTATGTTTTTGACAGTTTGGCTTAGTTCTGTATTTTGGTTTTCAAACTCTGAGATTCGTTCTTCTGCTTGGTTAATTCTGCTTTTCATGCTTATTAGTTTGTTATTTATTTCCATCGCAGTATTCTTTTCTGCTGTTATTTCTGTTATCAGCTCCTTCCTATTTTTCTCTTGTCTTTCCTCAACTTTTAAAAATCTCTCCATTAATGTCTTGATGTCTGGATTTGTTGCCTGTGACCAGTCATTCTGGGGGCTCTTCATTGTTTGTGTTCCGAAGTTTGTTTTCTCAGTGTCTGACTTCCCAGGGGTCTGTGTGTGGCCTATATTCTTTTGGTTTTTCTTCATTTGTGCAGATTTTTCTTCCCTACTTTTCCTTCTCTCACCTACCTGTCTTCTTTAATTCTGTTATTCTGGGGTGGAGGGGTTCATTTACTTCTGTTTGTTCAATCTTCTATTCTTCTTTATGTATATCCTCTTGCTTTGTTCAATTTTGGAGTTGGACTGTAGGTTGGGGGCAGTCTTTTTTGCGGTTTTGAGATTTAAATTAAGGGGGAAACTGTGATTCAAAATCTATCTGCAGATCCCAGTACCCACCAACAGGTTTATGGATAATCTGAAGCCCACTTTCCACTGCCTTGAAATCTGTCCATGCAGTAGGGTTGTAGGTTTACTCCCTGAAAGCAAAATGCAGTTAACAAAGGGAAGAGAATGGTGCATGCAGTGGGGGGAAAGAGGGGACTGGAGAGAGAGAGGAGTAAGAGGGAAGACAGATAAGCGTACTGACGAACAAATGAAAAGAGACACAAAGACTGAAATAAGTAAAAAGGAAAACAATAACAACAACTACAAACTAACCAACAACCATACGAAAACACTAAAACATACAATGATGCTACATAGAAGCTAACCAACCTTCTTATTGGTGTGCTATTCCTCTATACAAAGATGTGGTTTACAGAGAAATTTTAAAAAGAGCAAAATAAAAAAAACAAAACAAAAAGGAATAGTATAAAGTCAATAAACTAATAGAACCAACCAAGCACACTCTGAGACTTTTCCATTAAGTACAGTGTCCTTTCAGCTCTGATTTCTAGCTGTCTTTGCAGGTTGGTAGATTTGCTCACAGTTAGGGCCAGTTGTCCCCGGCCTGCTGTGAAGAGTGGTTCAGATCTGGGTCCCCTGCCCAGTCTACCACTCAGATCTGGCCTGGGTCTATTTATCAAGTGTAAGGATCTTCTGTCTTTCCCATTTTGATGTTGTTACCTTGGATCCCCAGCAGGTGGTGCTATCCCACCACTCCAGTTGATCTTTATCCACAGCAGCTGCAGCCTGCAAGTCAATGCAAGCCTGGAGGGGCAGAAGTTGGATGCTGCCCAGGATGTGAGGGAGCAGGCAACAGTAGCAGAAGTGGCAGCTGCTGCCTCACGGTGCATGGCAGGAGTTCCATGAGCTTGGCCCTGGGTGTGGGGGGCGTGGCAGTGACAGCAGTGGTGGCAATTTCAGTAGATTGTGCTTGTGGGGGCTTCACGGTCTGGAGCTGTGGGTTGCCTCAGGCATGGGTGAGGCGATGGCCATGACACCTCATCTGCTGCTGTGTCAGTGGTGTAGACAGCTGGGGTGGTTGATCGCTGGGCATGGCTGAGCTCCGTATGAAAAGCAGGCTGCCGGCGATGAAATCTGCTGCCCCTAGGAGAGAACTAGTCTTTATGTGTGTTCTCTTTCTCTCACAGACCATGCTGTCCCATCGCCATCTTGCCACTATTTTCAGGAAAAACATCTTTAAAATAGATGAACTAGCAAACAAACAGGGAAAAATTTTTTTAAAAATTAAATATAAAGAAAACCTGCCCTCTAGTGGCAGACTCTATAATTGTTCCCTTAATGGGGTCTATCCTGCAGAGCCACCTCTTCTACTTCACTCACTCCTCAGAGGGAGGAGCAGGAGCCTTGGAGTTGGGAGGGGCTGCAGTTCTCCCCCCTACTCTCATATGGCCAGAGAGATCTCTGGTGGAGAGGTGTGGGATTGTCTCTTCCCCAGGTATGTGCTTGCAGGGGTGCCCCAGCCAGGCATATCCTGGAATGGAGTTCTCCCATTGCAATTGATGTCAAGGCTCCACCTGGATTTGCCACTCTCAGTCATGGCCCAGCTTGTGGGTCTGATGTTTAGAGGATTGCTGTAGAGGAGGGGGTTTGGGTCAGCCCTGGAATCACCATTGAACTCTTTGGAATTCTTCCTCATCCTTTTCTGGCCACACCCTTTGTCCCTCAGTTGGATGGGGGAGTGGGGCACCTGGGATTCAGCACTCATCAGATCCCTCTGAAGTTTGAGCTTTCAGGATATTCCCTCTGGATCATTATCAATCCCTGAGTACTTGATCTGCCAGTCACAGAGATCGGGTCTGTTGCTCTGTGGTGGGCAAGTCAGAGCACTTTCCTGTCCCGCCTTCAAGATGGTGGCATGGTGTCTCTCTTGTCCTCTTCCATGGGACTTTGCCTCTGGACTCCCTCTGCAGCCCCTGCTGCCAGTGCCCCATAAACAGTAACTAAGAATACTCTCCAAAAAATAAGATAAAACAAAGTGTGGGAGAAAAAAATTCATCCCTCTAGAACACTTACCCACTGAAAATACCCTTTGCACATGCAGGTAAAATAAGGACATTTTCTGGCACACAAAACCTGAGAGAAGTTGTTACCTGGGGCATGTACAGAAGGAAACAATAAAGGAAGTTCTTCATGGTGAGGGGAAATGATGCCTGAGTGGAGCTCAGATTTGCAGGAAGAAGAGTGTCAGGAAGGTAAAACATGTGGTAACTATGAAAAGCTATTTTTAAGAGTTATTAAAATCCCAATGCCTCAGTGACATGAGTGTTTTCTGGGCTCTCAATCTAGAAGTGGTGGGGGTAGGGCTGGGCTGGTTTGAACATCAAAACTCCATTGCAACAACTCAGTTGTTCCTCAGTCCACGTATGGAAATATGCATCACAGGTGTAGTCATTTCTCCCCTGGGGTGATGCCAGAATACTGGCAATGAAACCACAAACCCTGAGAGCTCTTTATGTGCTGTGCCTCACCCAAGTGATAGTAATCTTTGTCCTGTCACATTTTTCTTATACATGCCCACCCCCTTACCATGATTATACATGCCCTTCCATCCACTCCCCTCTCACTTGGGCCTTGACACATCAGAACCAGGCTGAAGCCTGACCCAGCCAAATAGCAACCAGCAACTGCCTGTTAAGTAAGTAGGACAATCCCCACCCAGGTCAGTAGCTCACATCCTCCCCCTCCTGGAAACCCACTTGCAACTCTCCTCATGGATTCCACACTGCACAGCCAGCTCTGCCCAGACTCCTGCAGTCCTGTCTCGTGTTTCTCCTTCCTTCTCCCTCCTCTCTCCCAGCCTCTCCTTCCTGGTCCTCTCTCCCTGCTTCTTTTCCCTGCTCCTCTCACTGCTTCTGGTCTCTCACTGCCTCACCATCTCTAAGCCCTCATCCTCACCCTCCTATGCCCAGGTACAGGTGAAATCACAGGCAAGGATGTCAGGGTGTGAGTGGGAGGAGGGCTCTCCCAAGGGATCTTGAGTGGGGGGTGCTTCCTGCCCCTTGACTTTCTGGGGGTCTTGTCTGCCTTGCATGGAATTTTCTCATTATTTTGATGCTCTGATATATATAATTGCATCTCTTTTTTTAATTCCCATGGGGCACATTTCATACACACATGCATCACTAGAACAGTGACTGATTAATAGCTTAATACACATTTGTTATAGTATTAGGTAAATGATCTGCATTGTCTAGAGAAGGAAATTAAAATTAGACAAATGGTCACAAAACAGCCAGGATTTGAACTTGGGATTGCCTTATTCCCAAATCCTGGCTGCTTCACTTCCCAATGCAGTGTATTGTTGCCTTAGGGTAATCACAGACCAACAAGGTCCTCGATTTTCCCCCAGGGCACAGAGAACCCCCAAGTGACCCCGAAGAGGCCTAGTTGGACCAAAGCACACCAAAGGATGAATAACAAAATGGGGATGGGGCGCCTTTTAGTGACCATGACAGTAAACTGTGGAGAGAGGAGCTTAAAGCTCAGACACAGCCTCTTCCCCCTTTCTGGTTCTTTTTTTATTTTATTTTATTTTATTATGTTATTGTGGGGTACAGTTAGGGGTTAGGCATACAAAAAT